>JAUPFT010000014.1:512500-627500 GCA_036936625.1 Parnassius smintheus behrii
TGATCGGGAGCGCGACGCCGTGGAATAATACCGGCCGGGTAAAACTCTGACGCGAGAGTTGCAAAGCGCATAGAGTAACGAAGCGTCAGGGTGTTTGTTCGAAATACAATATTTTAATATTTGATTTATTATTTAATTCGTTCTTTTAGTTTACTGATTTGTTTTATTAATAGGATACCTAAGTTAATTATAGAATTATTTTTGTTAATAACTTTTATTTTATTTTTATTTAGTTTATTAAATGTTTATTTAATTTTAATAAACCGTTTAATTATAATTATGCATACATGTACGTGCAACGTTACAGTACCCCGCGCGCTACATAAGGATTTTATTACTCTTAATTAATAAAATCCGCTCTAAATTGTTATGTATTCGCATTATCCTATTATACAACATCTCTCATACTTCACGCGATTATATCAGCGTCAACGAACATCAATAGGGTAGTTGACGCATCCTGTCATTTGGCAAGGTGTTCCAGCATCGGCTAGACTGGAAGACCCATACGAATACCTAGAGCTAAAGATGTAAAAGTGTGACCAGGGTAAAACGAGCACCATGTATATATATAAATATAACGCTAGTGTATTCCTAAGTAATAAGCAGAACACATGCAACTTAATTAAGTGTACTTGTAGGTGTAACATGGAGATCTTGTGATATTGCAGTGATGGTTGCTAGCCCATCTCCCACAACACACTACTACCCTATCCCTTAGTCGACTTTTACGACACCCACAGGAAGAAATGGGGTGGTGCTATTCTAACCCGACACCACACGGGGAAGTACACACTTTAAAAAAAAGTGTATACATATATGACTAAGTATTGTGTCCTGTTAATTTCAAATCCTTGATGTGCCAGGTGCCAATATCTTTCCCAGACATGTCAGCCAGGGTGTAAACTAGGGGTGACTTTTTACCGATGACGCGACATTTAATAAATTTTGGCGCAAGTTTTTTACTAAAGAATTTATCCTTATCACTTAAAACATATGCGCGTTTCATTACAGTGTCACCAATGTTAAATTCCATAGGCTTGCGCCGAAGGTTATAGTGGGTTGAGTTTTTAGCATGAGCATGCCACAATTTGGCCTTTACAGTATCGAAAACTTCCTTAAGACAACCCAAATCTTCCGCGTAGATGTCACGGGGAAGGAATAAAACCTCATCGCCTAAATCGTTATCTAAATAATGCGAGCCACATGTAACGAGCTCCCTGCCGAACACCAGGAAGGATGGAGTGAAACCAGTCGCCTCACTCACCGAATTGTTGAGGGCGAACTGAACCTTCGGAATATATGTATCCCAACTGCGATGATCGTTGTCCACGAAAGTTGAGATACACGTGATAATTGAACGATTATGTCGTTCTACCAAATTAATTTGAGGGGTGTACTTTGGCGTGAAGAACACGTTAGGGACCTTATAACGATGGAAAAGTGACTCAGTGACCTTCGAAATAAACTGGCTGCCATTGTCCAAAAATATGGTCTGAGGGACACCATGGACGAGGAAAACAGACTCTTCCAGTAACTTCGTGACTGTAGTGGCAGTAGCACTTCTTAATGGGAAAATTAGGCAATATTTCGCGAAGCAGCATGTGACTACGAAGATATAAGTGTTCTGCTTCCTAGTGACAGGCAAGGGGCCCATCAAATCAATTGAAATCATTTGAAATGGCCTAGAACACTGCTTCGGGCGGCCCATTTCTCCCAAGGTTTGGTGATTTTGAGCCTTGTAAGACAAGCACTTCTCGCAGGAGGCAACGAACTTCACCACGTCCTGGTGCATACCAGGCCAAAAGTAGCGCAAGGCAATACGATGGTATGTTTTAAAAACGCCGAGATGTCCAGCCGTGGGTTCCGCATGATTCTCGTTGATCACCTGCTCGCGTAGCTCAAAAGGTACAACCTCCTTCCATAAGAACTCGGATGAAAGTGAGTGATTATTCTTGGTACGCCTGAATAACTTGCCATCCTTGATAATGAAATTCGGGAAAGTTTGCGGCTTAGAAAGGCAAGAATTATAAATATTTTTGTACCAAGAATCCGATGTCACCATGTTCGAACCGGAAGTACTAATCGCCGAGACGGGAAGAGCTCTAGAGAGGGCGTCGGGGATCACATTGTCCACACCCTTACGATGCTTGAATTCTAAATGAAATGAGGACAATCTTACACCCCAGCGAGCTAATCTACCGGTAGGGTTCCTGAGAGACAGAAACCATTTTAACGCACTGTGATCAGTATAGACAGTGAATGGCCTACCGTTCTCCAAGTAACACCTCCAGTGCTCCAGGGCGATGACGACAGCTAATGTCTCACGCTCCGTTATACTGTAGTTCCTCTCTGCTGCTGACAACGACTTGCTCATATAAGCAACGGGGTGCTCCTTACCATCTATAGTCTGCGTCAGCATCGCACCCACGCCGTAATTGCTGGCATCGGTGTGTACTTCGAATGGCTTATCGTAGTCAGGGCAGGAAAGAACAGGAGCGGAAACTAAACACTCCTTAAGTTTCTTGAAGGCAGCATCAGCTTCGGCAGACCAGACAAAAGGTGGTCCGCCCTTCTTACTCGAAGTTAACTTGTTTAAGGGGCCTGCAATGGTACTAAAATTGGGGACGAAACGACGATACCAAGTAGCAGTCCCGAGGAAGCGCTTAACGTCCTTACGACATGTAGGTGTCGGGTAATTGAGGATTGCTTCCACCTTCTCAGGATCGGTACGTAAACCACTACTATCAACGACGTAACCCAGGTATTTGAGCTGACTGCGGAAGAATTGACATTTCTCTAGGTTTACAGTGAGGTTGGCCTGTTTCAGCTTATTAAGAACCCGAAGTAACAGGGAAACATGGGAATTGAAGTCGTTTGAGACGATAATAATGTCGTCTAGGTATGCAAAGACTTTGAGGTCAAATTTCCTAAATAACAGATCAACCAACCTTTGCTGTGTAGCCGGGGCGTTAGTTAAACCAAAAGCAGTGCGCTTAAAACGATAGGTACCGCGATTAGGCAAATAAAAAGCAGTCTTGTCCCGGTCCTCCTGTGCTATAGGTATCTGCCAAAAGGCTTTGGATAAATCGATACTAGATAAGTAGCGAGCATCGCGAAGATTATCCAAGATCTCGGAAATGTAGGGTAAACTATAGGCGTCGCGCTTCGTGATGGAATTGAGCTTGCGGCTGTCGAGGCAAAACCGAGGCTGACCGTTTTTCTTCGTAACAATGAGAACTGGTGATGACCAAGCACTTTCGCACTGCTCAATTACGTCCAGAGCCAGCATCTCGTCGACCTGTTCGGCAAGGATCCGCTGCTTCTCTGGAGACAACCTATAGTACCTTTGACGAACTGGCTCAGCATCTCCCGTATCAATACGGTGGGTGACCAAACTCGTCTCGCCCAAACCCCGACGTTCGGCGGAAATGTCGCTAAATTGAGAAATGATGTCATCCGCCACTGATCTCTCCGAAACAGTTAAGTGGTCATACGCTTGTATGAAAGTGGTAGAATCGGTACTAAGGCTAGCATTCAATACTGCGGCATTAGAAAATGTAATGCTTGAGAAATGTCTAGGAAAAATGTTAAACTCGCGCCAAAAATCGATCCCCAACACGAGATCAATATTGATGTCTGGCACAACAAATGACTTAATTATATGGTACTCATTCTCAAAGTTTATAGGGAGAAACATATAGCCAATGCTGGTCATAGATTGACCCCCAGCAGCCGTGACTGTAATTAAGTTGTCCCTATGCAGCTGTAAACCCCGTTCCTCTAGCTTCCTATAAGCTTTATCACCTAAAATGGACACAGCTGAGCCTGAATCTAAGAGGCCAAATAGCTTAAAATCATTGATTTGTACACAAGCGTAAGGTCTAGGATCCTGCAATGGTTTGTCCAGCAGAATTGTATCAATTTTATAAGAATTGAAGAAAACGTTAACAGCGTTAAGCCAGCTCTGCCAATCCTCTTGGTCAAACTTGGGTGGCAGGACTTCAGTACAATTCTGCTGGTCTATCAGTTTTTTGAAGTGCTCGGTTTATCCTTGCCACACTTCGGACAGTCTGGTGACTTGACGCCTTCCTGGCCACAAACAAAACAAAATATTCTATCCCTATTTGCTTTGCATTGACGAAGGTTGTGGGTGTTATTACGACACCTCGGACAATAAGGAGACTTTTGGTACTGCTGTTGCACCGCATGCACATAATTATCATTTTTAGTATACGTTTTATTACCTGTATTGTAATTATTGTTGCTTTTATTGTAAAAGTTATTGTAAGGTCTTTTATTGAAACTTTGGCCGCTGCCTTGATTAAACCTACTTGCAGACTGACCAGCGTAAGCAAACTCTGGCGCCAGTGTTCCTGAAGAGACCTTCGGAGGTTCGTGGAATCCCACTAGGCGAGCCTGAATGTTCTCGTAATTACGACAGAGCGAACGCAAGGTGTCGAGGTCTGAGATCTTCGGGACAGAAGCTAAGGTGCTGGCGTAGCATGGGCGGATGTTATGTAAAATTATCTCAAGTTTGTCTTCGTTAGACAGGCTCTTGGACAAACGTGAGAATAGCCCAGTCATAATAGAAGTGTAAATAGTTATATTTTCAGACTCGCCCTGAGTTCTGGCCCGAATCTCCGACAAGAGTCTGTAATCATAATCGGCCTGGTCGAAATCTTCTCTAAGAAGGGAAACTAACTCGTCCCAATTAGATACCTGGTCCCGAATGGCACGATACCAATGCAAGGCATCGCCGGTAAAAATCTCAGCGCAGTAAGACAGCAGTTTTTCCCCCGGTATATTCCTCGACTGGCTGTATTCATTGATGCGCTGGATAAATGCACGAACGCAAGATTTGCCGTCGAACTTAAACTTAGTGAACTCACTAGCCACGCCGCGCTCACAAGTTACGTTAACGTTGAGAGGTAAAGCAGCAGTAGACTGAGGGTTTCTAGATGCCAGAGAAGGGGTGGAATCAGTAGCAGTAATAGCATTATAGCGTTCCAAAAGTTGCCTGTATTCCGAAACACACGTATCCACCACCCCTTGCTGGGTCGTGCTATCACAAACTATACGGTTGAGTCGATGATGGAGGTGGTTAATGAGGTTGCGAGCACGAAACAACGCATTCCCATCGCTAGGCGTCTCGATATATGCTCTTAGCTTAATTAAAGCATCGCTGACTCCCTTTAAATCATCGCCGACAGACAAAACGCTCTCGAGAATGTCCTCCGAAGGAAAGAGTGGACCTAATTTAGCAATCTGCTCGCGTAACTCTCTGACTGTGTCAGCCGGGGTGGCACCTCTAATGGCAACTTCGTATTCTAACTCCGACTTTTGCAACGATAGGAATTTAACCGGGTGCGCCATTATAACACGCGTATAACCGCAAAGAGGTAAGTGTTGAGTCGTTACTGACTTAATCTACTCCGTTCCGTTACAATTACAATATCAGGTACTAAGAACGTTCTGGTTGACTAAAACGATTGGCGTATAAAAGAAGCAGTAAAAAGAATAGAGCAACTGCCACCAAAATAAAAGAAGCAGTGCAACAAAAAATTAAAATACGCAACTAATATGTACTCGAACAATTAAATAAAACAACAACAAGATAATAATAATATGCCTAAGAATTAAAATAAAAAACAATTGATTGAATAATTTAAAATGCTACCAACGCATGCGTGACTCACTGAACTAGAGTTCTGCAGCAACAATAGGGAATAGTTACAATTCATAAAATTTCAATAATAATAATATCACAGAAAAGAAAAAACCACGAGATAAAAACCTACTGCAGAATAGAATAGTAATACCTCGGAACAATATTAATTTTACCCTATCACAGATTACACAGTGACCACTCTGCACGCTAACTACTCTGTACAATGATAGAACGTAAACAACATAGGGTAGTGCACGGCATAGAGTGATTACGAAAAGTTGTTCGAAACTAAACAAATTCTTAGTTAGGGATTAAAGTTTATGATCTCTCAAATAATAAAAGTAAATAATTAAATCAATTGAAATTCAATAAAATTCCTAAAACAAACACAATAATGAAATTCGTACACATTAGTTGCTGCAACCAAAAAACAAAAAAAACAAAAACGTTTCACAAACACAAAACGACACAAACACCAACTACTCCTACGCAGTGAAACCAGACCTTTTTTACCACGTTTATGGGCGCCAGTGTGACGGTTGGGATTTAAAATAAGGCAACAACCAGTCAAAAAAAAAATTTATATATTGGTAAAAGAAAGGTCGTGGGCGTGGTTCCGATAATTTAAAAAAAAAGTGCCCGTCTGGCTTCACTGGCAGGGTCAGGTACTCCCCTATGTGGCCGCGAGGTGGTCGAGCAAGGCCGGGGGGTTGGACTGTTCCCGGGGAGCGCCGTGGGCAGCTGGCTGTGGCGGTGGCGGCGTCGAGGGGAGGCCTAGGCCCTCTTAAAAAGGACGACCGCCACGGTTGTAGTCGTAAAATTGCACCCTGGAAACAACGTCGTCCACATTTAGGTCCAGGTAATAAAATGCCGCCGATTATGAACCCCCGGTATATCGCAGGCTAGCAGTAGATGGGAGCACAGAGAGTAGCTGGCGGGTGTTCATAATCAGAACGGAGTTACAAGGCGGAATGGAAGGCAAGCGTCATAGCGGTGAGGCGCAAATTAAAATACACATGAATTAAAATCACGGCAAGTGTAAAATACTGTTTAAATGTACCAGGATAACTAATTTAGGCTGTGCATTGGTTGAAACATGATGGTGACTTGCGATATTTGATCGCGGTGCGAAATGTATGAGACGCCATTTTGTAACGGTACTTTTTCCAACGCGCACAGCGGCTACATACATTACTTACATGCAAGTAACACTAATAACGTGGCAATTAAATAGCTAAAAGCAAATAGCCTGGCATGATCAAATTACACTACCTATAAAACACTTTCACTACTTAAAACTAGGTAACGTTTCAACACTTACCCTTACGGGGTGCAAGACGATACGGAGGTCTCGGTGACGAGAATTAACGAAAAAAACTATACGGCCACAGTGCCGGAATTATTATATTATTTTAAACTTTTTCCAAAATGGGATTAAAATTTGCAAGCGCGTACGAGGACACAAAGTAGAGCTTGTGAACGCGGCTGCAGTGGTAGTGTGCGCCTCCCAGGGCGCTCGGGCGGAGAATGATCGGGAGCGCGACGCCGTGGAATAATACCGGCCGGGTAAAACTCTGACGCGAGAGTTGCAAAGCGCATAGAGTAACGAAGCGTCAGGGTGTTTGTTCGAAATACAATATTTTAATATTTGATTTATTATTTAATTCGTTCTTTTAGTTTACTGATTTGTTTTATTAATAGGATACCTAAGTTAATTATAGAATTATTTTTGTTAATAACTTTTATTTTATTTTTATTTAGTTTATTAAATGTTTATTTAATTTTAATAAACCGTTTAATTATAATTATGCATACATGTTGTATGCATAATTATAATGTGCTGTGGGGGTGCTAAGAATCTCCGGTGTAGGTTCGGTTGCCACCTACGACGACTCGACCTGGCAACATATAACGCACGCACCCTGAGGACTGACGAGAAGATACTGGAGCTGGAAGAAGAGGTAGACAAGTTGCGCTGGCATATTATTGGATTATCCGAGGTCCGAAGAGAGGGGGAGGACACGGCAATCCTCGAGTCCGGCAACTTGTTCTATCACCGGGAGGGCGACCATCTGTCCCAAGGAGGTGTCGGATTTATCGTCCACAAGTCTCTCGTCAACAACGTTGTAAAGATTGGGAGTGTGTCGACGAGGGTCGCGTACCTGATACTCAGAATCACCAAACGGTATTCGCTGAAGGTCATTCAGGTTTACGCACCAACCTCGGCACACCCCGATGAGGAGGTGGAGGAAATGTATGAGGATATTTCCAGAGCCATACATTCCTCCAAAACCCACTACACGGTGTTGATGGGAGACTTCAACGCAAAACTAGGCACAAGAGAAAGCGGTGAGCTGAAGGTAGGGAAATTTGGAGTGGGGCAACGGAACCGAAGGGGCCAGCAGCTGGCCGACTTTATGGAGAAAGAGGGACTCTTTATGATGAACTCTTTCTTCCAGAAGCGGCCCCACAGGAAGTGGACCTGGTCGAGCCCCGACGGTTCGACAAAAAATGAGATTGACTTCATTATGACGACCAGACGCCAACTGTTCAGTGATGTCTCAGTGATCGCAAGGGTGAAAACTGGCAGCGATCACCGAATGGTTAGAGGCACACTGAACCTAAACGTTAAGTTGGAGAGGTCTCGTCTAATGAAGTCAACGCTCCGTCCCCCTCGTGCTCTAATCCAGAATCCCGAAACCTTTCAGCTCGAGTTACGTAACCGCTTCCAGTGCCTAGAAGATTGCAATGCAGTGGACGATATGAACGACAAGCTCGTGGAAACTGTCCATGCGGTCGGAGCTAAGTTCTGCAAGACCCGCCCCAGAAGAACACAAAAACTCTCCGATCACACTCTTAATCTCATGGCTGTTAGACGGGAGATGAGGCTGCAATCGTCAACAGATTTGACAGCATACAGGCAACTGAACAGACAGATCTCCAAGTGCATGCGGCGAGACTTACGCAACTTTAATACTTCTCGTATTAAAGAAGCGATCGAGCGGAACCAGGGCTCCAAAGTCTTTGCCAGAGATCTGTCTGCCAGAAGGAGCCAACTGTCAAAGCTGAAGACTGAGTGTGGCAACATCGTTTCCGGGACACCTGAGATTTTGAGTGAGATTGAGAGGTTCTATGGGCAGCTGTACACATCATCGTTGGAGCCACACGCAAGTGTGAGTAACGATCCAAGAGCAAGTCTTATCCGACACTATTCCGATGATATCCCGGACGTCAGTCTAAGCGAGATTAGAATGGCTCTCCAGCACCTTAAAAACGGCAGGGCCCCAGGCGAGGATGGAATTACAGCGGAGCTTCTGAAAGCGGGTGGAACACCGGTACTTGTAGTCCTTCAGAAGCTCTTCAATTCCGTCCTCCATGGTGGCACTACTCCAGAGGCGTGGAGCAGAAGTGCGGTGGTCTTGTTCTTTAAGAAAGGCGACAACGCTCTCTTAAAGAACTACAGACCGATTTCCCTTCTGAGCCGCGTCTACGTGCTGTTTTCGAGAGTCATTACGAATCGTCTCGCACGCAGACTTGACGACTTCCAGCCTCCCGAACAAGCCGGTTTCCGAAAAGGCTTCAGTACCATAGACCACATACATACCCTGCGGCAGATTGTACAGAAGACTGAAGAGTACAATCTGCCACTTTGCCTGGCGTATGTGGACTATGAGAAAGCCTTTGATTCCGTCGAAATTTGGGCGGTGCTACAGTCCCTTCAGCGGTGCCAACTTGACTGTCGGTATATCGAAGTGCTGAAGTGTTTGTACAGTAGGGCTACGATGGCTATCCGAGTACAGAACCAGAGCTCGAGACCTATCCAACTGCAGAGAGGTGTAAGACAGGGTGACGTTATATCCCCGAAACTCTTCACCGCTGCATTGGAAGACGTTTTCAAGCTACTGGACTGGAAAGGATACGGTATTGACATCAATGGCGAGTACATCACTCACCTTCGATTTGCCGACGATATAGTCCTTATGGCAGAATCGCTGGAGGACTTAAGCACTATGCTCAATGACCTCAATAGTGCCTCCCAACGGATAGGTCTTAAGATGAACATGGACAAAACAAAGATCATGTTCAATGTCCATGTCACACCTATGCCGGTAGTTGTTAGGAGCACTATGCTCGAAGTTGTTGACGAGTACGTTTACCTGGGACAAATAGTCCGACTAGGTAAGTCCAACTTCGACCGAGAGGTCAATCGACGGATTCAACTCGGCTGGGCAGCGTTCGGGAAATTACGACATATCTTTTCGTCAGGTATACCTCAATCTCTAAAAACTAGATTGTACAACCAGTGCGTGTTGCCAGTGATGACTTATGGATCTGAGACGTGGTCCTTCACTGCTGGCCGTATGAGGACGCTTAAGGTCGCTCAGCGAGCTATGGAGAGGGCTATGCTCGGAGTTTCTCTGCGTGATAGACTCAGAAATGAGGATATCCGCAGTAAAACCAGAGTGACCGACATAGCCCAACGGATTAGTAAGCTGAAGTGGCAATGGGCCGGCCATATAGCTCGAAGAACCGATAACCGATGGGGAAGAAAGGTTCTCGAGTGGCAGCCTCGTACCGGTAGGCGTAGTGTAGGGCGACCCCCCACTAGATGGAGTGACGACCTGGTAAGACATGCAGGAAGTCGATGGATGCAGGTGGCTCAGGACCGTGCTTTGTGGCATTACTTGGGGGAGGCCTATGTTCAGCAGTGGACTTGTGAAAGGCTGTAATGAATGATGATGATGATGATGATGATGCATACATGTACGTGCAACGTTACAATATGCGTGTCTCTTATTCACACCAGACAAAAGACTGTTAAGTATTTTCGTCAAGCGTGCATAAAACACGTCGCAAACTGACTGTTTCGTACCAACCTCATCGATACCGATGTTCTGTGACATACCCAGGTATCGGTATGTTTCAGCCTCGGAAAGGGTCCTTAAGTTGACGGGCATAGATAAGTTTATGCCCTCAGAGTTAGCAACCCTTCCCCTTTCAACATGGAGGACCGCACACTTTTCCGTCCCCAGCTCCACTACAATGGAATTGCTAAATTCACAAGTGATGTTTAGCAATTCTATAAGATTAGAGCAATTGGAGGTGAAAAACTTGAGGTCATCCATATAGAAAAGGTGGGTCACTTTTGTCCCTCCTTTCCGTAGTTGAAATCCCCTCCCGGATCCCTCCAGTAAGGTACTGAGAGGGTTCAGAGAGAGCCAGAACCAGATTGGACTCAGACAATCGCCCTGGAAGATACCCCTTCTTATCCTTATGTGGTTCTCCGCAGCCATCATCCGCTCGCCCAGATGACAAAGGGTCGTACTCCACTTCCCCATACACTGCTCGAGGAAGTCTCTAACTGTACAGTCAATCTTGTACAGCTCGAGGACCATCTTTAGCCATCTATGGGGCACCGAGTCGAATGCCTTTCTGTAGTCTATCCAGGCGGCGGAGAAGTTCCGACGGTTGCGTTTCACCACTTTGCCAACGACCGCATCAATGAGGAGTGGTTCCTTGGTTCCACGACCACCGGCCTGACATCCATTTTGAGCACGTGACATCACCTGATTTAGCACCAGGTGACGAGTGATTCTCGCGCTCAAAATGGATATCAATGTCTTATATATGGTGGGTAGACACGTGTCGGGGCGGAACCAAGTGAGTGATCCCAGTAGTGAAGAGGCTCGGGAGCGACTTCTGATCAAGAGCCTCTTGAAACTGTCAGGCGAGCACGGCGTGACACACTACGAACCCCTTCAGCCAGTAATGATGCAGCCCGTCGAGCCCCGGACTTTTCCAGTTCAGGGCCCTACGGACTGCCTCAGCCACGTCTTCCGGCGTTATGGTGACGGGGTCCATTGGCGTTATACTCGCACATTGACTTGCCACAACTTCCGTCCAAGAGCCCTCGCTATGGTTTACGGGCTCTGCCCACAGGCCCCGCCAGAATGTTACAGTGTCGGCCTGATTCGGTGCTGGGCCCGTTCCACTTGCCATTGGTCGCTCCAATGATTCATAGAGCCTCTTCTGATCGTTCTGGAAGAGACGATTCTGGTTGAAAAGAGTCGAGCTCTTGGTATATCGCAGAATCCGCTTTCCGCAAGCAGCGGTTCTTTGCTTCAGGTCATCTATGCGCTCCGTCAGTTTTTGCATTATATCCGGCTAAGACAAACTGACATTTGTCCCAGCAAACGCCATCCTGACGGTGCGCACAATTCTTGGCCTGTTTTTGCCTGATCTGAAGCATATCAATCTGCCGATGAGTGCCTAGCCTTTGCGATACGCTCCTCAATTCTTCTTCTCCATGCTCGGATAATGCTACTTTGGCCAGTAGCGCGTCCAGCCGTGGAAACCTTGGTGCCTATGATACGGCAGACTGCCAGGACGGCGCCAAAAAAATTGAGTCCGTATCGCAAAGGTCCCGGCTGGCTTCCAAATAGGTAACCAGCATTGGGTTCAGAACCCTCACGACAGCCCGATTCCGCTTGCTTAGGGCTATTTGGGGAAGTTGCGGTCGTTTTTCGAGAGGCCTACTGCGCGTTTCCACAATCGCCTCTTCCAATGTACTCCTCATTTGCTCTATTTCTGGTTCCTGGATGAATGTTCCATCATCATTTGAATCAGCCACCACTGGGGTATTCACGGCGATATCCACGTGTGTGGGTTGTTCTGCAACTTGTGGCACCGCATCCTTAGCCGTAGAATTTTCATTTGATGAGAGAACAACCTCACGTCGTAGCCGTTCGAGTTCGGCGCCATCAAATATATTTGAGCGCAAGATATACCGAACTCGATCTGCCAGGTTTTGCTCGTTGAAGGTTACAGATGACTCCAGCTCAGCAAAAAGTCGATTCATCCTTGCCCGATACGCGAAACCTCCAATTTCTCCCCCTATCGCCCTATAATCTCGCTAAATATTGCCCGCAATGCGTTGCTGTTCATTGAGATTGTCCAACGCATGCGGCGTATTCCACCAGTGGCGGGTGCCGATTGCTGGGCCCGCGAAGAGCCTGCCGTCACCAAGCCTGCTGGTGGGGATGATGAATGCGAGGGGCTACTAGATGGTCGAGCAGCACCTCGCGCTCGGCTGGCGGTTCGCATGCTGTCACGTCCAGTGCCAGTTCTAGACGCGCCCCGGTGACCCCCAGGCAGCGGCCCTTTGCGCATTCTATCGTATTCCATCATCCATTTTAATGGACGTCATTCAACGGGAGATGCCCAGACCCGGCGCCGTTTCATGGTGAGGCCATGTGCATAAGCGGGCCTTTGCACCTTTAACTTATGCCGAGGCACGGCACTAACACCTCTTGGCAAGGTGCTGACTGACTTCGCTCACGTAGTGGTTTTGTCACGTGACCGTTACGTCAGCCTCAGTATCATCATAGTTCTAATGAAATAGCCATTCGGTAAGAACATATCTGCAATTATGGTAGGTAGTTATAGTTCGTTCGCGTTAAGAAAATAGTGATTCATCGTTGTCCGCTGGCCTGGCAACGCCCCCCAGCCAATTAAAATGCAAGAAATTAGAAAGTCAAGTTCACAGTGACCAGTTAAAGTCAGGCCTTCGAACAAAACGGACTTATTTAAAAAAAGAATTATTAATGAAAGTTGCCGCAATCGCCCTACAATATAATAAATATTTAATAGATGAGACTGCCAAAAGTAATGGCATTACAATTCTTCGCCTACCGCCTTACCATTGCAAACTTAATCCAATTGAATTGGTTTGGGCCCAAATAAAAAATTATGTTGGTGCAAATAACTCCACGTTCAAAATGAGTGACATAAAAAATTATTAGATGACGCAATAGCATTAATAGACGCCAATCGTTGGAAGAAGTGCTGCGACCAAGTGATACGCGAAGAAAATACCATGCGGAATTTGAATGACATCATGGAACTTGCAGAACAAAATTCTTTCATAATTAATGTAACTGGAGAATCTAGCGATACTGATTAGTGATTTAAGTAATTTTAAGAAAATTTGTTTCCATTAAACTTAATTAAATGTTTGGAAAAAAAAGAATTTTTACTCCACTGTGAATACACCTTTACACTGTAGTTGCACTGATGACTCACTATTTTCTTAACGCGAACGGACTATAAGGTGATGAATTTTTATGCTTTTATTGTTTTTATGCTTATATTTTTTATTTTTATGCATTGTATAGAGTCGCTGACTGTTTTACATATCGCCTCCGAGATAAAACAGTTTTAACAACGACAGCTGTAGCCACTAAGTTTTTTCTTCTTTTGGCTACAATACAACGGTTAAACTTTACATTGTTGGGCGCCTAAGTTGACATATGGTACCTGGTACTAGCGCCATCTAGTTTCGGGGAACAGAGCGAGGAGGGCTTCCTAGAAAATGTCAATCTTGAACTTTCCACCAACAGCGCCATCTAGTATCGCACAGAAGAATTAAGCTTTCTAGAAACCCCACACTCGAACTTTTAGCGCCTGGTCGATCGGCGCCAGTATTTTCTAGAATATTCTGGATGTTTCGGTGGAAAAGGTGTATGGAAAAGGTGTAAAGCCGCTGCAAGTCGCGATCGGAGCAGTATTGAATTGGTGAAACAAACGAAGCTTCGGAACGAAATAAAGTGAACTAAAGTGATCAGTGCGCATAATTATTAGTGTGTTTTAAGTTTTAATTGGTGTTCGGGAAATAAAGTGTCAATTTTGGTAATTCGATCGGCAGTTATTATTGTCACGAACCATAAGCTCGTAACAATTGGTGTCAGAAGTGGGATAAAATCATGCCGATTTTACCTAAGGAGGAAACGGAGGGTGTCCATACCCGAAGTCAACGCCAGCAGGAGACGGACCAAAGAAGATTTGTTGGTGCAACGCCGCAGACGTCGGAGGGCCAGCCGCCGGCTGCAGGCCCGTCAGTAGCTTCTACATCTGCAGCAACTGACTTAGGTGCTCTGATGGTGATGCTGCAGGAGCAGGCTCGCCGACAGGAGGAGCTGGCCCGTTGGTTGAAAGAGCAGCAGGAGGAACAAGCTCGCCGACAGGAGGAACAGGCTCGCCGACAGGAGGAACAGGCTCACCGACAGGAGGAACAGGTCCGTTGGTTGGAAGAGCAGCTGAGGGGCGGACAGGATGAACAGGCCCGTCGGTTGGAAGAGAAGATGCTCCTCATGAAGAACCTTCACGCTACCTTCGGGAAGGAGATAAAGGAGGTGAAGGATAGGGTTGCTCAGCATTACAACCGCCTGTTGGAAGCTGAAGCCCAAATCGCGAATGATGAAACCCGAATCGACCAAGTGAACAATCGGGTTGACAACGTGATGGCTGACGTGAAGAAAACGCTGGACGAAATCAAACTGGGAAATGGATTTACAGCTCCCATAGTAGCTACAACACCTTCGCTACGTGTGTTTAAAGTGCCGCCGTTCGACGGGACTTCTTCCTGGTCAGCCTACAAAATCCAGTTCGGGGCTGTCATGGAGGCGAACGGCTGGAATATAAGCCAGGCCATGACTGCACTCACCCTAGGCCTGCGCGACCAAGCCTTAACTATGTTGGAAGCTCTCGGTAAGAAAGTGACCTACGAGCAGCTCCTTGAGGCATTGGAGGCGAGATATGGCAACGCTCATCTGGAACATGTCTTTCGTGTGCAGCTTAAAGATCGCGTGCAACGCAGCAACGAAAACCTGCAGTAGTGGGCCCTTGAGGTGGAGAAGATGGTTCGAAAAGCATACCAGTCTGTACCTGCGCTTATTGAAGGGAACCTGGTGCAGACATTCATTGACGACATCCGCGACCTTGAAGTCAGAGCTGCTGTGAGGCTCGGGCACCATGAGACGCTTAAGGACGCCTTGGCCCATGCACTGGAGGTGGAAGCCGTGCGGCAGGATCATCATTCCCATCGTGTCAGAGAGGTTGCAGCAGCTACAGTTCACGACCGCAATAAAGGATACAGCCCTAGGTGCTAAGGATGTGTGGAAAGGGGCCATCTTCGATCCAGCTGCCCTAGAAAGGGAAGGTGAAAGATCTCAGGAGGGTAGTGCGGCCAACAGCACCGCCCAGCAGCAGCAGGGAAACGAGCCAGAACTGCGGGGCGGGTGCTGACTGATGTTAAAAGAACTCCAAAGATCTCGATCTCACAAACCCATGATGGGAACAGCCTAATCATCAAGGGTGAGATCAATGGAATGCCGTGTAAACTGATCATAGACACTGGAGCCTCTCGTACGGTTGTTAGTCCCCAACTTATAAGTCAGTTCCTTGGGGACTCCGCATACAACCGAGAACGCATTAATTTGGTAACAGCCACTGGTCAGCGTATACCCGTCCGTGGAGAGAAGGAGATGGAGTCGAAGCTAGGCAACATGATCTACCTGCATAATATCATCGTGGCTCATATAATGGACGACTGCATCCTTGGCCTAGACTTCATGAGAAAGAATTGTTGTGAGATTGACGTTAAGCAAGATGTTTTGAAATGCGGACAAGAGGAACTTTTCGTGGAAGGGGCGTTACCAGGGAACGTGTACAGCCTTAAGAAGATTGTTCTTCCACCGAGATCGGAAACGATTTTGCCGGTTAGTCTTCCTCGGAATCCTGGGCAACCTCATCGTTGTGTACTCGTGGAAAGGTTAGACAATGACCTTCCATGGAAAGTGGCTTGAACCTTGGTCAGAACCACTAACATCTCGGGAGTACGTGTGCTGAACCTTTGTGACCAGGAACAGATTATAGAAAAAGGCACACTGGTTGGTACTTGTTAGGAAGTGGATTGGTTGCGTCAGTGCCAATATCTGTCGACTGGGACCCCCAGCAAGGATGCACAAACGAGAGTGACCACACTTTTAGATGACTGTCGCAACGTTCACTTCAGAATGAAATGGTCAACGCAAAGAAGTTGTTACTCAAGTACGCCGATGTATTCTCGTCAAACGAGGCTGACATGGAGAAGACCGGCTTAGTTCTACACAAAATAAACACAGAAGAAGAATTGCCTATGCGCCAGCGACCAAGAAGACCAAGGTAGCACTTGAAAAAGAAGTGGAAACAATGATTGAGGGAATGGTGAAGGATGGTGTTATTGAACATTCATCTAGTCCATGGTGTTCACCCGTAGTGATGGTAAAGAAGAAGGACGGCAGCATGCGGTTTTTTGTGTTGACTACCGCCGTCTGAACGACGTTCACAAGAAGGACAGCTACCTCTTGCCAGGAATTGATGACATGCTGAACATGCTGACAGAAGTAAAGTGGTTTAGCATGCTTGATCTAAAAAGTGGCTACTGGCAAGTCGAAATTGACCCTAAGGATAAAAGGAGAAAACCGCGTTCTCGACGGGAAAGAGTCTGTGGCAATTTGTGGTCTGTGGCACAAGTTGCGAATTGCTAGCTGTGGTAGTTGTTGCAGCATTTTAGCAAATATCTTCTGGGGCTAAAATTTCTCTTACGAACTGACCATGCTGCACTAAAATGGCTATTGCAGTTTAAAAATCAAGGACTCTAAAAGGACAAGTTGCGAGGTGAATTGAACTACTGCAGGAATACAACTTTGAGATCGAACATCGCGGCGGGAAATCTCATGGCAACGCAGATGCATTGTCAAGAAGACAATGAGAGTAAGGAAGTGGTACCCGTGAGGATGCTCATGACAGACCACCTCAGCAACGAGTGGAAGGATAGCTTACAACATGCACAGTCTGAAGATCCGGACATCGAGCCGATTCTGGAATGGATGAAGGCCGTTGATCTCAAGTCCAAGCGGAGCGACGTCTCAGCGAATAGTTCGACCACTAAAAGCTATTGGGCCCAATGGGACAGCTTGCTGTTTCAGGATGGAGTTATGTGCCGTAAATGGGAAAATGTGGAGTACCGGGGAGACAGCTGTCATTTGCAAATGGTTGTCCCTAAAGCTAAAGTACCGGATGTTCTACAGCTGTACCATAATGATTGTTCAGGAGGCCATCTGAGAGTTAAACGAACTCTACTGAAGATCCGAGAACGGTTTTACTGGGTCCACCGTCGAAATGATGTTAAGGACTGGTGTCGCAAATGTTCAAGTTGTGCGGTTTTAAAGGGACCTCAGACTCGTAGTGGAGGTGCATTGTAGTTGTAAAATGTTGGTGCACCATGGGAGAGAATAGCCATTGACGTGGCGGGCCGTTTCCGGAAAAAAAAGTGGTAACAAGTATTTCATGGTTGTGATGGATTACTTCACTAAGTGGCCAGAAGTCTTCGCCATTGCAAATTAAGAAGCTTCAATAGTTGCAGATAAACTAGTTCATGACGTCTTCTATCGTTTTGGAGTACCTTTAGAGATTCACAGCGATCAAGGAAGGAATTTTGAGTCTCAAATATTCCAGGAAACTTGCCGAGTTGTGAGTACTCATAAAACAAGAACGACTTCTTATCACCCGCAATCTGATGGAGTGGTCATCATCATCATCATTACAGCCCTTCACAAGTCCACTGCTGAACATAGGCCTCCTCCAAGTAACGCCACAAAGCACGGTCCTGAGCCACCTGCATCCATCGACTTCCTGCATGTCTTACCAGGTCGTCACTCCATCTAGTGGGGGGTCGCCCTGCACTACGCTTACCGGTGCGAGGCTGCCACTCGAGAACCTTTCTTCCCCATCGGTTATCGGTTCTTCGAGCTATATGGCCGGCCCATTGCCACTTTAGCTTACTAATCCGTTGGGCTACGTCGGCTACTCTGGTTTTACTGCGGATATCCTCATTTCTGAGTCTATCACGCAGAGAAACTCCGAGCATAGCCCTCTCAATAGCTCGCTGAGTGACCCTGAGCGTCCTCATACGGCTAGCAGTGAAGGACCACGTCTCAGATCCGTAAGTCATCACTGGCAACACGCACTGGTTATACACTTTAGTTTTCAGAGATTGAGGTATACCTGACGAGAAGATGTGTCGTAATTTCCCGAACGCTGCCCAGCCGAGTTGAATCCGTCGATTGACCTCTCGGTCGAAGTTGGAATTACCTAGTCGGACTATTTGTCCAAGGTAAACGTACTCGTCAACAACTTCGAGCATAGTGCTCCCAACAACTACCGGCATAGGTGTGACATGGACATTAAACATGATCTTTGTTTTGTCCATGTTCATCTTTAGACCTATCCGTTGGGAGACACCATTGAGGTCATTGAGCATAGTGCTAAGGTCCTCCAGCGATTCTGCCATAAGGACTATATCGTCAACAAATCGAAGGTGAGTGATATACTCGCCATTAATGTTAATCCTTTCCAGTCCAGTAGCTTGAAAACGTCTTCCAACGCATTGGTGAAGAGTTTCGGGGATATAACATCACCCTGTCTTACACCTCTCTGCAGTTGGATAGGTTTCGAACTCTGGTTCTGTACTCGGATAGCCATCGTAGCCCTACTGTACAAACACTTCAGCACTTCGATATACCAACAGTCAACTTAGCACCGCTGAAGGGCTGTAGCACCACCCAAATTTCGACGGAATCGAAGGCTTTTTCATAGTCCACATATGCCAGGCAAAGTGGCAGATGGTACTCTTCGGTCTTCTGTACAATCTGCCGCAGGGTATGTATGTGGTCTATGGTACTGAAGCCTTTTCGGAAACCGGCTTGTTCGGGAGGCTGGAAGTCGTCGAGTCTGCGTGCAAGACGATTCGTAATGACTCTCGAAAATAGCATGTAGACGCGGCTCAGAAGGGAAATCGGTCTGCAGTTCTTCAAGAGAGCGTTGTCGCCTTTCTTAAAGAACAAAACCACCGCGCTTCTGCTCCACGCCTCCGGAGTAGTGCCACCATGGAGGACGGAATTGAAGAGCTTCTGAAGGACTTCAAGGACCGGTGTTCCACCCGCTTTCAGAAGCTCCGCTGTAATTCCATCCTCGCCCGGGGCCTTGCCGTTTTTAAGGTGGTGGAGAGCCATTCTAATCTCGCTCAGACTGAC
The DNA here is from genome assembly GCA_036936625.1 of Parnassius smintheus behrii. NCBI lineage: Eukaryota > Metazoa > Arthropoda > Insecta > Lepidoptera > Papilionidae > Parnassius > Parnassius smintheus. The sequence continues at coordinate 532,085 of JAUPFT010000014.1, forward strand.
GTCCGGGATATCATCGGAATAGTGTCGGATAAGACTTGCTCTTGGATCGTTTCTCACACTTGCGTGTGGCTCCAACGATGATGTGTACAGCTGCCCATAGAACCTCTCAATCTCACTCAGAATATCAGGTGTCCCGGAAACGATGTTGCCACACTCAGTCTTCAGCTTTGACAGTTGGCTTTTTCTGGTAGACAGATCTCTGGCTAAAACTTTGGAGCCCTGGTTCCGCTCGATCGCTTATTTAATACGAGAAGTATTAAAGTTGCGTAAGTCTCGCCGCATGCATTTGGAGATCTGTCTGTTCAGTTGCCTGTATGCTGTCAAATCTGTTGACGATTGCAGCCTCATCTCCCGTCTAACAGCCATGAGATTAAGAGTGTGATCGGAGAGTTCTTGTGTTCTTCTGCGGCGGATCTTGCAGAACTTAGCTCCGACCGCATGGACAGTTTCCACGAGCTTGTCGTTCATATCGTCCACTGCATTGCAATCTTCTAGGCACTGGAAGCGATTACGTAACTCGAGCTGAAAGGTTTCGGGATTCTGGATCAGAGCACGAGGGGGACGGAGCGTTGACTTCATTAGACGAGACCTCTCCAACTTAACGTTTAGGTTCAGTGTGCCTCTAACCATTCGGTGATCGCTGCCAGTTTTCACCCTTGCGATCACTGAGACATCACTTGTGTTGTTGACTAGAGACTTGTGGACGATAAATCCGACACCTCCATGGGACAGATGGTCGCCCTCCCGGTGATAGAACAAGTTGCTGGACTCGAGGATTGCCGTGTCCTCCCCCTCTCTTCGGACCTCGGATAATCCAGTAATATGCCAGCGCAACTTGTCTACCTCTTCTTCCAGCTCCAGTATCTTCTCGTCAGTCCTCAGGGTGCGTGCTTTATATATTGTCAGGTCGAGTCGTCGTAGGTGGCAACCGAACCTCCACGCCCCGTCGTTACCATGGTTGCCACCGTAGCCAGGAATAGCGGGGCCGCCGGGGACTGGGGGCCGTTTGTTTGCGTCGTTATTCATGGGGGGATATTTGCCATAGTTGCCACGCTTGGCGAGCGGGTTGGCAACCGCAATTTTTTATTGAGTCACAGTTGTTATCAGGAAGATTCTGCTGCCCATCTCCAGCCTGTCTCCCTCTGTCGCCTCTTACGACACCCACGGGAAGATATGGGGTTGTGGATATTCTCAACCGCCACTACACGGCAAGATGGAGTGGTAGAACGATTTAATCAGACGTTGGAGAGGTATCTAGCAAAAGTTGTAGACTCAACGGCAACGAGATTGGGACAAGCACATAAAAACGTTTTTGTTGTCATATCGAATCGCTGTTCACGAAAGTACATCTGTGACACCAGCTTTCGCAAACTTTGGAAGAGAATTACGACTGCCTGCAGATCTGATCACCGGGATACCACCTGATGCCCCACGTAGTATAACCGATTATGCAAATGACTTGCGGAACAAAATGAATGACATTTATGAGCACGTCAGACAATCGGGCCAGCAAATGTCCGAAAAGATGAAAACTCGGTATGACCGCAAAATGAAAAACAAAGGGTTCGACGAAGTTTCACTAGTGTGGTTGCGCAATCCAGTCCGCAGCAAATGGAAATCTCCTAAGCTTCAAGCTAAATAGGACGGCCCGTACCAGATTGTGACCAGGATCAACAATGTAACCTACCGGATACAGAAAGGCGCAAGAGAGACTCCTAAGATCGTCCGTGTCGATCGCCTGGCGCGTTATTATGGGGCCTATAATGCTTGGGACGAGCATGTCTTAGGAGGGGGCAGTATTGCGCGCCAAAGTTTACGTCTGGTACCTGGCACTAGCGCCATCTAGTGTCGGGGACCAGAGTGAGGAGGGCTTCCTAGAAAATGTCAATCTTGAACTTTCCACCAACAGCGCCATCTTTTTTTTATAGGATAGGGTGACAAACGAGCACACAGTCCACCTGATGGTAAGTGGTTGCTGCAGCCCATAAATATCTATATCTATCCTAGATTACAAATCAAAATGCAAATGCGTTGTCACCCGTGAGGTCTGAGATGGAATTCCTCGTTTCCAGTAAAAAGGATCTCCGGTTCTCTACACTCACCATACAAAACACAGCAGCATTAAGCTACTATTTCACGCTTATATTCTGTGAGAGCGTGGTCCTTCCCCGGACGAGCCGACCCATTCGTGCTACAACCATACTACTAATATAGCTGCAGCATGGCTCTACCACGTAATATCTATCTAGTATCATCTAGTATCGAACAGAAGAATTAAGCTTTCTAGAAGATCCACACTCGATCTTTCTGCGCCTGGTCGGTCGGCGCCCGTATTTTCTGGAATATTCTGGATGTTTAGGTGGAAAAAGGTGTATTTAAAGCTGCTGCAAGTCGCGATCGGAACAGTATTGAATTGGCGAAACGAGCGAAGCTTCAGAGCGAAATAAAGTGAACTAAAGTGATCAGTGCGAATAATTATTAGTGTGTTTTAAGTTTTAATTGGTGTTCGGGAAATAAAGTGTCAATTTTGGTAATTCGATCAGCAGTTTTTATTGTCTAGCTCGTAACAATATCTATATGCAGTCTTAGAACTGAATATAAGATGTACGGTTTCCTAACAGTAAAAACATTACTTATGACACAAAGATCTTCTGTAGGGAATCTTTTTGGTTTAAAATGCATAATTTTTTGTAAATTTCTCTGTGCCCTTTCAAATTCCAAAAATTTGGTTTTTGTAGCTCCACCCCACACAGAGACACAATATACTAAGTTAGATTTCGCCAAAGTAATATAATATATTTAGTTAGTATAGTAACTTTTCGTCTTATTATTTTAAATATCCATGTCAGTTTCCTAAGTCTATTTATCAATAATACAATGTGTCTATGCCTTGAGACATGTTGGTCAACTATGAATCCTAAATACTTGACTTAGTCTCAGAGACATCACTAATTAATGAACAGCTGCAACTAGTACTTAAGGAATCATAGCATGTGTAAAGTTTAATTTGAAGATTAATATTAGACTGAGTTCGAATATAATTTGTAAAATATAAATTTTTTCCTCAACCTTTGTTGGTTCTTCGAGCTATATGGCCGGCCCATTGCCACTTCAGGCAACATTCATATGCATTTAGTAAAAGGCTGGTATTCTGAAATTACAAACAGACACTTCAATGTATAGATATCTACTAATTAGAAAATAAAAATCATCTTATATTTCATGTTAATTGGTACATTAATATTGACATTTAAACAAATAAAATGGCTGCCAGCATCTGTAATTTTTAGTATAGAGTTGACTGCACCGGTAGCTTTTCAAGGTACGCGTACTAGCGCCTTTCTCTATATGCTGTCAGGTCCAATGGGCTGAACATCGGGACGGAAGGTAAAAATGATCGAGAATTTGGTTTTCAAATCTAATGTAATAAAAATAGGTGTTTGTAGCCAAGTCTTTTTCACACATTTATAATTATTCTTATTGCCTGAGCTGAGCAACGAATAATTTATCGTCCATGTACTGAAAACACTGCATATTCGTCTATGGGAATTTTGTTCTGTAAATCAGAATTTGTTGAACGATTGGTTACAATTCCTATAATTCACGTGATTTTTATATATTTGATTTATTTCAAAACTGATTCTTAATAGTCTGTGGTTGTTCGTTATGGCATGGTATAGATTAGAGTGCCACATCACTCTCGTAAGTGGGCGGTATCCATCCATGAAGTACTACAATATCTGTATGACAGTTTATCTAAAAAAAAAAGAATAATTGTAGGCGTGAGCTATCATTCGCACCATGCTACAACGCAAATACTATAGTTTTCAAAGCATTTGAAGTAAGTTTGTTAGTATTCAGCCACTAGCGATCCTACAAATCAACAGCAAATCTAAGAACAGAATCCCAGGAGTCTTCAGTAAATATTTATTTATTTTATTTATTTGCTTTTTAAGGAAACATACAGTACAATAAAAAACATTATAAAACATATAAAAGTACAACACAATATGTCTAAAGATTTAAAAAAAATAACGAATTGGTATTTATAAGTAAACATTAAGTACTAAGCAGTTAAAAGTAATACAATACACACAACCTATTAATACAATACACACAACCTATAGTGAAGCTACCAATTATAGATTAAGTTTTACAATATTTTTTATAACTATCATATTTAAGGTGAAAAATATCTAGTTCACAATATTTTAAGTCCGTGAACATGTTGACAGGTCCCAGTTTTGTGACCGCTAAGTACCGAGGACATGTATACATGTCCGCATTACGTGCTACTATTTTCGTCATTAATTGATATAAAAATACAGTATATTTTCGATTGAACACTATTTCATTCGATTCTGAACGAACTAAAGAATATTCTGTAGCATTATATTCACTCGGTTACATAGACATCATCAAATATAACAGCCATTCGCTTTTGCGTGGCGGTGCGGTTGGTTGCGTAATCGTTGAAGTTTTGTGATTGTGATTTTAGTTGGATTTTCTTTTAAAAAAACTGTAAGTAATGTTATTTATCTTTACTACGTAATGTTTTTGAATGATCTAAGTTACGACAACAGTAATTTTTTATGTTTCAATTGATAAAAAAGTAGAAACAAAAAACCTCTACGCAAACAATTCATAACGGTCAAGATTTCTAATAAGATAATATTAGTATATTTCTTATTCGAATATCATAGTAAATACTTTTACTAGGAATTGCTAAATGTTATATCTATATGACTGTATAAGAAAAATAGAGGAAGACGCTATAATACATACACAAAAAGGTTTTGAAAATGAGGTTACAAAGCGCGCGCAAACTGTCTATTGTCGAATTTTTAGCAAATGTTTGCAAGTGAAAAAGTAGAACTATTATAATTATTACATGCATAATTTTGATTCATTTAGGAAGAATATGTTGTATTGATTGTAAAGACGTAAAAATAAAATAAAAACTTACGATATTTCATTCATAAAACAAAATTTATTGTCAGTAAGTACACTTTATCAAGATCCGTTAGAAACAAAGAGCTGTACATAATAAAATAAACATTTAAATGTTATGGCTATTGTTTCTACTTATCGAAAATCTTATCGGCTTTAAATAACTGTAACTAAAACCTCTTTAAACATAAATGAAAGGTCGTGAGAAACATAAATATTTAAAACAAGTGCCGCCAGCTGAGGTGATGACAGAGGCCGCCGTACAAAGCTTGTTTTTTTGTTATGGCGATGGCAGTAAGGGAAAGGTTAAAATTTTTACATGTACGCGATACAAAATTATTTGAAGCATACTTCGTTTTTACTTTACATAATGCAAAAAGAGGCTTATTTCGTGCACCCAACCGCTGACGTGTGAATCCAAAACCCTAGACAGAGAAACCTATAGACTAATGATTAGCGTGGCCTCGAGTGAGAAAGGATGATAACGTAGTTTTAGGTTATACAATAATCTTTATAACTTTTCAACATATTTAGATAAAAAATTTAATTGTTCTAAGAACTGAACTGAACAAGATTCACCAATCTTAACCTCACAAAACACTTTTTTCTCACTTAAGCCAACTTGTAAACTCCTAAGACCGCTACGAACTGTCAAAGTTGTTTAGCAAAGCGCAGTTTGCTAAAAAAAAACCGGCACGGAGAAAGGGACAAACAATCACACCGCTCTATCTCATTTCTATACAAGACGTATGCATAAATTTATCTTTTTCGTGTGTGAATGCGAACGAAGGCGTCTATTTGTCTACAGGTTTCTCTGTCTACGTCCAAAACACTGTATCTCAGAAGTGCCTATTTCGTGAAAAGGGCTTTTAAAACTTTTTGATTTTTGGTATGTTTTAGAAATATTATTATAACATTATAATATATGCTAAGTACCAAATTAAAGGTTACGTTTTATCTAGCCATGTACATTTTACAACCATTCTATCCATACAATTAGATTTAAATAAGTAAACGTGTATTGTCTCTATAAAATTTGAAGAAATGTTCCCGCAAAATACTGGATGTTTAGTTACAGTGTATTGGTTTTATGAAAATAGAGCTAATTGATCATACAAAAATACAGTATTTTCAAATACAGTGTATTACTTTAACAATAATAGGCATTGACAAGGCGTCCGAAAGAACATTGACAGGCCTGTTGGTCTAGTGGTTAGTTACCCTGACTGCTATGCCGGAGGTTGTGGGTTCGATTCCCACCCAGGACAAATGTTTGTGTGATGAGCACGATCATTTGTTCTGTGTCTGGGTGTAATTTATCTATAATATTTATGTATTTAGAAATATATAAGTATGTTTATCAGTTGTCTAGTACCCATAACACAAGCTCTGCTTAGCTTGGGACTAGATGGCGTTGCGTGATAGTTGTGGAATATTATTATTATTATTATACTAAACACAGTTTGTAATAACATAGTGTATTCTGCTCGCTCAATTTTAGGCCAAAGACAATAAAACTCAATGTATATTAAAAATATATTAAAATAAAAAGAAAAAATATATAAAGTAGGTAATGAAATCTTTTCAAATCAAATAATTATAATTGAAAGGAATAAATGAAACAATTTGAAAAATATCAATCAACTCACAATCACACGAAAGATTAAAATATAAATCAAATATTTTGTGACATAAGAACGAAAATACGAAATTAACATAAGTTCAACTCAGGAAAGAATTCTTTCAAATAGATCATTATCTCTTCGAATCAAATCTCAGTTAAAAAACTGAAGCAAACAAAAATAAACTTAACATTAACACACTGACAACGCAAATAAAATATGGAACAATTTAATAATAAGATCAAGGTTTTATAAGTAATCAGGCCAATGCTAATGTGTTCGTCAAGATCGGGTGAATCCAAAACAACAATATTTTCATAAAACATTATTCTTGTTTGAGCCATTGATTTGCACAGTGCTAATAACTTTTTTTTTGTCTCGCTAATACCTCTAGGTTCGGTCTCTTTAGGTATCTCTTCCAAAAGATAGGTTATATCCTTTGTAATCTTTTTCCGCAATTCAAGTTCTATTTTCTTTTTTAAAAAAAGATATATCCGTAAATCAGCGTTATAATCATTCTTGACAAATATTGTTAATTCAATTCTTCGGAATTCTATGACTTTCAGGTTATGTATATTATACCCTTTGGGAAATTCTGCATTGGAATCATTACTGAATATGATTATTTGTTTGTAACCTAATAAATCGACTTGCATGTTTTTTCGTGAATTTTTGATATCAAATACAAAATCATCTATATCGTAGACTTGACCCTTAGATTTCAATTTCTTTGTAATTGCAGCATGCGAACCATCAGCAGCCATAAAAGTGTGTTCTGGCTCAAAGTATTCGAGAGTAATTTTGTCTTAATTTGTCATTCATCATTAATTACTCCTATCAAAGCAGACAAAAGTATCTTGTTTTTGTTTTGCGCATTACAGTTATCTAAGAAAAACGTTACAGAATTTAGATCTCTGCAATATTTTCTGAGAAAATTAATAGAATAGAAGCAATATTATGAGCTTTTCTACCACTTTCTCCTTCATGCAAAACTGCATAGACAGGTTGCTTTTTTTGGGCACAAAAGATTCGTTGAAAAGCATAAGTTTTCTTGAGAAAAAGTATTTTTTTTGTAGTCAACAGTAGCATGCAAACAGCTTTTTGCATATATACAGTATAGCATGTCTCGCCCTTCAGAATTTTCAAACTTTTCTTCTATTGATTTCAAATCTCTTTTTTTTTAATTTAATTGATTGATGACCAGGATGCTCCTTATTACTGCCGTTGATATTCTACATAATACATACATAAACACTCATGCCTGTCACCCAGAGGGGTAGGCAGAGACTACAGACTTCCATTTACCATGATCCTGACATACCTCTCTCGCCTCTTCCACATCCATATACCTACGCTCATCGGTTAAGGGTACTCTTAGTTTGGCCCATTTTTAATATATCGCCAATTTGGTCGACAAACTTTCGCCTAGGACGTCCCTTTCCGACTCTTCCATTTACTTCTGCAACATATATTTGCTTTGTCAGCCTTTCCTCATTCATTCTTTCTACATGACCAAACCACCGAAGCATTCCTCCCCCCATTTACTTTATTTCCTGCATTTACTCGTCGTTCAATATCCTTATCATATCTCCCATCCCTGCTGAATACACATCCCATATATATAAATTCATCTAATCGTTCATATTCTCTTTTTTATTTAACACACTGTTAAGTTCTGAAGCCATTGTGGTACATGATGAGTTGTTGTGAAGTTGCATATTGCTTTGTGACAATTTCACTAATAGTTTATTACGGTATCCATTCATTTTTATTGTTCTTACACAGTTACACAAACTTATCAAAACGAACGCATCATGATCAAAAAATGATGATCAAAACACAGTCCGCGCGTCCAAGCAAGAGCAATGACTGACCACTAACCGTTGAGCTCCCGCTCTCCTGCCCCATGTGTATACATACTACGCGTACATGTCGCCGCGCGCGACGTCTCCAGTTTGCTTGGTTATCCAAAACACTGTATCTCCGAGTTTGAACTAATCTTGCGTAAACTTATTCGGCTAAAACACTGTAACTTCAGTCACAGTGTTATGCCATAACAAACTATTAATGTAACTAAAATACAGTCTTTTGTATGTGCTCATATCTCCTTCTACATAGTATAAAATTAAAATATATTAATATAGGGATATGTAGCTTCCTCGAAATAATCAAATGAGCGCTATTAAGGCAAAACACTGTAACTCGAGTTACAGTGTATTGGATTTACACGTCAGACAATTCACATTAAATGACCGTATCTGAGCAAACAGACTGTATACCAAGGAAAATTAAACTAAAAAAACTTTTTTATTTTACCTTGGTCATGAATGAAATGGAAATTAAGCGGTAGATGAAATAACATGCTACCAACCAAAGGCATTATGGCTATGTCTACTTCGGGTTTGTTATTATAGCATTAGTGTTTTTATTGTTAGGTATATACACAATGTGGAAAGTACCTATAGCTAACTATTTGATTAAATTTGAATTAAAATCTGAGTTTGATCATGTTTTCGAAAACAGTCCATAATTATATTTACTAATAAAATCATAATTTTATATATATGAAATAGAACGATGAGATTTTTGTTCCACTGAGCATGCCACGTTTTTCAAGTTTAGCACCATGGAGGTTAGAGAACAGGAGAACGTAGAAAATAGTGTCCCAGAAATATGGACACCATAAGTGAGGCGCTGCAATCGCTAAGTTCGCTCAATAAAGGTCATTTTCAGTCTCTTTTTCCGATGAGATGCTAAACCACTTGCACATCAATGCTCAATAAAATATTTCTCCATTTTAATGTTTCTTTTTGTCAAAAATTAAAAAATTACGGAGTATGAAAATTTTCTCAACAATGCCGCGAAGAAAACTTGTACTTGTACATTATTCAACTAACTTCATCTCAAACAGCTAACTTCACAGCCACAACTCACCGATGGCAGCGCCGCTATAAATTCTACAAATTTTCAAGGATAGGCGGGCTATGCTTTAGTACGTAGCGATCGTTCTCCTGTTCTCTAACCTCCATGGTTAGCACACTATTTTGCTTAACAAAGTTTGACAGCTAACGTCTAGTGAGATATCTTCTTTTAATAGTTAAACAGTTAGCTAACACTTTTACGTGCTTTATGTTAAGTGATTCATATTATATTTCGTTGTGAACAATTTAGACTTAGTATTCCACGTGCCGTAACTATTAAGTTTCCATCCAAGTTTTCTAAGATTTATATATGCTTAGTCTTTTTACAACTATTTATTACAATTACCAGATTAGTTGCAAACATTATTTTGTGTATTTTTAGCAATAAATGACTGTGACAGATTTCTCTTAGACTCTGAATGAAATTCAAGTTTTAATAATAAATAAATAATAATAATAAATAAATTTATTTATTTACCAGAAAACACGTAGCCAAAATACAATAAGTTCTGTGACTCCCACACTAGGCATGGCCTGTCTCGTGTGGGTCAAGCAAAAGATTTTACAATTGATCAAAGTGGCTATTTATCGAAATTACGTAAAACAATTATGTGCAGCAAAGCAAAAATGACTTAAATATTTATGAAAAATTACAGACATAACAAACAGATTCTAATTAAAAGCGGCGCGCGTGTACTTGTGGGTGAATGTGTATGAATGTGTGGGTGTGTGTGTGTGTGTGTGTGTGTGTGTGTGTGTGTGTGTGTATGTGTGTATGTGTGTGTGTGTGTATGTGTGTGTGTATGTGTGTGTGTGTGTGTATGTGTATGTGTGTGTGTGTGAGCGTATGCTAGCACGCCTGTTACATAATTCTCTAAAAAGTATAGGTAAAAGGGTGAGAGATTGCAATTGGGGATAAGCTGAGTGGTTAGGTAGCCCTACGATTAAATTCTTGGGATCGGACGACAGGGCGTGCGTCAGTGCAGTCCACTACCGTTTTAACACCTATTTAAGGGTCACCAATATTTCTTCTGATTTCTCATAGTCCCAAGTCAATAAATGACTTCTCATTTTTATTAATAAACATTAATAAACAATTATAACCAGTACTAAAACTCGAATCTTCTTCAGACTTTAAAATACCAAGAACTTTAAATTCAATTTTCCGTAGAAAGCATCTTGCTACACCTATTTTGTATTAATTAATGTTTTAAAGATAATCAATGGAAACTTTTTTAGGAAACAAAAGCCTGTATTCCATCATCTTCCCTCATCAGTTTACATTAAGAAACACTTATAGACATTTAAAATAATTTAAGTATTCATGTAAGTAAACAATATTAAGCAAAAATAGTAATATTTTCCCTCGACTTAATGCAGTATTTAGCAATGTATTCTACAGTATTAAAATAAATTACTTTCGTTATAATCTTGGTACATTAATTCATTATCAAGCCGTTTAATCAAGGGATGTTATGAAACCAAATTTGCGGCAGATTTAACATACAAATCACTTGATGTCAGATTGATCCTGCTGTTGACCTACTGCCGTTGACAAGTGGTCAAAAGCCAGTTGAAATAGTAAGCCCTCTAATTTCTAAACAACTGCCAATAGTAAGTTTAACAACCAGAAAATATTGTGTCTGCAGTAACAAAGTTAAGGTTATTAAACGGTTTTTTGGGTTTTAGGACAAACCTCAGAGTACACTCCTCGAACGTTGCGAAAGAAATGGAAACACTGTGAAAAACTATCATCCGAACGACTGGAAAAATTATAGAGTTTTAGAGAAAAAAGTAGGCGTTTATCGAAAAAGTAGCTAAACTAGAAAATATTAACGCAGAACTTAAAACAAAGTTTTTGATAAGTGAAAAAGATTATTTATTGTTGATTTATTGGAATCTCTTGACCCTGCTAATAGAGACTTCTTGAAAAAAATGTTGAACTCTGCCTGCAGTGGTCGAAAATATTCACCATCCTTACGCAAATTCGCTCTTTGCTTGCAATTTATAAGTCCTCAGGCTTACAAGTATGTACGACAACAATTTAATACTTGTCTGTCTCATCCATCTTCACGTACCACATGATACAAAAGTGTAGATGCAACCCTAGGATTTACAACAGAACTATTAAAATGCATTAAATTACTGGCAAAGAACAAAAAACCGAACTGTATTGTGCAGTGAGCATGGATGAGATGGCTATAAGTTATGTTCCCATATGTACTGTGACATATAGGTGTGACGTCAATTCAGAATACTGTGAAGCTGTTCCTTTTTAATTTTCTATACTGATTACTGTTTAATACGAAACGCTGTCAAGTATACTGTCATCCCCATTACTCGACACCGTTTTCCACTGTTTTCAAATGAAAAGATTCATCATGTACATGTTTTCTGTTCAACAAGAAAAAATATTATTTGAATGTTGTTGTTTTTAAAACTTAATGCCTAATTTTATAATAAAAATAATAATAACAATAATTCGAGCTTTTTTAACTAACAATAATTCAATAAGCTGTTAAATCCAAAGTACTGAAAGCATCTTACCTGAAAAGCACCAGTGCTCTCAGTACAAAAATGGCGGTGATTTATGACGCCATATATTTCTCTATTTCCATAATGAAACGATTATATTAAGTATCAAGTCAAGTCGTCAGTGTCTAAGGCACTTTCATTAATTACAGCGTACTATATTTCACGTTTCACTCGAGATGCTAAGGGCTGGAGAGGGAGTGGAGGCAGGCCTGCTGTACACCTTGTTTAATTTGTGTTGGGAATTAAAACGGGTACCGGATGACTGGTGTAAATCAGTTATAGTACCAATATATAAAGGAAAAGGGTCACAGCGGGACTGCAAAAACTACCGTGGTATCAGCTTGCTTAGTATTGTGGGTAAACTGTATGCTAAGGTGTTAATCGAAATAGTTATGAAAGAAACTGATGAAAAAATTTGGGATGTGCAAGCGGGTTTTCGAAAGGGAATGAGGTGTACAGATCAAGTATTTTCCATGCGCATGATTGCGGAGAAGTTTTTGGCTAAAAACCACAAAGTTTTTTGTGCGTTCATGGACTTGGAAAAGGCTTATGACACAGTGGACAGGAATGTGTTATGGCAAACACTGAACTCATATGGGTTGAGCGCTGGTTTGATACAGGCATTGAGGTCTCTTTATAGGGATTCTAGTGCTTGTGTCAGGATCAATGGGGTCTACTCGGACTGGTTTGGCATCCGAAAAGGTGTCAGACAGGCTTCCCCTTGGCTGTTCTACCTATTTATGGACAGGTATTTGCAAACTTTGAAAGATGAAGAATGTGGGTTAAGAATGGGCGAGTTAACCGTCAAATGCCTTTTGTATGCCGATGATCAAGTCATATTAGCGTCATCAGCGGCTGAGTTGCAAATGATGGTTACATTAATGAACTGGGCATTGAAAGAAAGGGGAATGAAAGTGAACGCAAATAAGACGAAAGTGATGGTTTTTGAAAAAGAGGAAAGCAAAACGGTATGTGAAATAAGAATAGAAGGAGAGTTAATTGAGCAAGTGGATGAGTTTGTGTATTTGGGATGTGTATTTAGCAGGAATGGTAGATATGATAAGGATATAGAACGACGAGTAAATGCAGGGAATAGAGTGAATGGGGCACTACACTCTATTATGAAGAACCAGAATGTATCAAAAAAGGCACGTATGGTAATTCATAATGCTGTGTTAGTCCCTACTTTAATGTATGGTAGTGAAAGCTGGGTGTGGCAGAAGAAGCACGAAAGTAGAATAAATGCTGTAGAAATGCGGTCTTTAAGGAGTATGCTAGGGTTGAATCTGAATGACAGGGTGAGAAATTGCGTGATAAGAGATAAATGTGGTATGCAAGATGATGTTGTGACCAGGATTAAGAAAGGAATGCTTCGGTAGTTTGGTCACGTAGAAAGAATGAATGAGGAAAGAGTGACAAAGCAAATTTATATGGCAGATGTGAACGGCAGAGTCGGGAAGGGACGCCCTAGAAAAAGTTTATAGTCATAGCAAAAAACGTGAATGTAACTTTTTAAATTATGTATATTTATTAGTTTTTGTCTCAATCATCAATATGAAGTTCTCTTTATTTACTTTTACATAGGCTTACAAATTAAAAGAAATTTTTAATTTAGTACATCTGATATTTATACTTTTTGATTGATTACTGCACAAGATGACATTACACTGCCATGTAGTAGCGCCGAACGCCACATACCGTACCATCGCAAGAGGCGACAAATGGAAACTGAAACAGAAAAGGTACAGGTGCAGAACCGTAACTAGTAATAAAAAAACTGCATTTTGCTGACTGTAAAGCGTTGCAACTGTGTCAACCCATTCGCTGGCCCATGTACTATACAGTGTGTAAGTGTAAACACCGTTGTCACTGAAACCATAGGTAGTTGGCTTTAATATAACATATAAAAATATTTATCCGTGATTAAAACTACTTTTACGGATTTTATCGCGTTTATTTTTTACTTTTTATTTTTAATTCCCGACGTTTCGGGTGCTTTCCAGCACCCATGGTCACGGGGGACTGAGATGACTGACGTCCCGATGTCATTGTTAAACCCGGAGTACCTTCAGCTTTTTTAATTATTGTTTATTGTATAAAAAAGCTGAAGGTACTCTGGGTTTAATAATGACATCGGGACGTCAGTCATCTCAGTCCCCCGTGACCATGGGTGCTGGAAAGCGCCCGAAACGTCGGGAATTAAAAATAAAAAGTAAAAAATAAACGCGATAAAATCCGTAAAAGTAGTTTTAATCATGTGCAGTGTTCGCGTAAATATAAGAAATCAATATTTATCCGATTTTTTTTAAAAAAACGCTTTTTTCTTTTATAAAATTAAAAAAGTTTCTGTCCGACACTGTCCGTAAATTCATGGATACCCTATGCGCTCGAGTGACGTAATCACTGTAAAGATCACCTTGCTACCTACACAACATTTCAATATAAACACAATGGTACACATAACCTATGATGAAACTTTTTCTTTATACTTTCACACTTGCGTGACGAGTCCAAATTAATGTAAGTTAGATTTAACAACAAAGAAAATTAAACATTAATAATAGTAAATAGTAAATCATTAGGTAGGATTTTTGGCGTATTTACCGTATACCGTACCGCGGCCCTGGAACGCAAAGGGCATTTGAAGCATAAGCTGACCGTTCATTGTACGGAAAGATCATACAAAGTGAGGCCAAGACAAAGGATTTGTATAGCTTGATGTGTAGCCTGATTGATTAAGAACCATATTTCATCACTTAAAAACACAAAATCTACTGGCTGTGATGAAATACAAACAAAAGTTTTAAAGAGGTGTCCAGAAAAAATCATAGATGTATTATGTTTTCTCATTAATAAATCGCTTGAAGCAGGAATATTTCCTAAAGAATTGAAATTATCCGTTGTGATACCATTGCATAAAAAAGGTGACAGAAATAATATTAATAACTATAGACCAATTACATTAATATCAATATTATCAAAATTGTATGAGAAAGTTATGCAAAAAGACTTTTAGACTTTTTTAACAAGTTTAACATATTAAAACCAGAGCAATATGGTTTTCAAAAAGGAAAATCTACGACACTGGCAACTTTTCCCATATAAAAATCGTAACCGATTATATAAACAGAATAATACCAATTTCTGCAGTGTACTTTGATATGAGCAAAGCATTTGATAGTGTTGGTCATGATATTCTCTTAAAAAAAATTGAAGCTTATGGTATAAGAGGGCCAGCTTACTCCTGGATACAAAGCTATTTAAAAGATAGAAAACAATGTGTTGAAGTACAACAAAAAGATAAAAAACTGCAAGATATTTTAAAATATAAATCTTCATACTTACCAAATGATTACGGAGTGCCACAAGGGAGTGTTTTAGGTCCTTTACTGTTTTTAATTTACATAAATGACCTACCAAATTACATCAAACATAATACAATATTATTTGCTGACGACATTTCTATTTTAATACCGAAAATAAATATTAATTCTAGTAATAAAGAATATGAAAATGAAATAAATAATACTATTATAAATGTTGTTAAATGGATAAAAAACAATAATTTAAGCATAAATCTATCCAAAACTAAATTTATGCAATTCTACAATGTTAAAAGTAAACCGCAATTACTTGATATTAAGTATAATAGTGAAAAAATTACTGCTACTGAATGTACCACATTTTTAGGTATTAGTTTAGACAAACATTGTAATTGGAAAAATCACATAGATAAAGTTTGTTCTAAAATATTTAAATTTAATTTTGCTCTGCGAAGGCTAACTTCAATCTCGTCAAGAAACACTTCTCTTATAGCATATCATGCGTATGTCGCTGCTGTATTAAGATATGGTTTCATATTATGGGGAAACTCGACTGATGTAAACCGTGCTTTTAAAGCGCAAAAACGGTGTATACGAGCAATTTGTGGTGTCGGGCCACTAGTTTCTTGCAAACCACTGTTCAAAGAATTGGGTGTTCTTACGCTACCATCCATGTACATTTTTGAACTTTCAATATTCGTAAAAAAGTATCCACATATATATAGCGACGGTCGGCTGCGGTGGAACGAGCAGACGCGGGGGCTGCGAGGGCGGGAGGTGCGCGTGAGGTCGCAGCGCGTTTCGAACCGCGCTTGGATTTCACTTCCGTGAAGGGGATCGTATCAATAACTGATTGATCGGACTGTGATGAGTCCGAGGAGCAGCTACTGGGTGAGGAGATCTACGTAGGAGCGGACCTCTTACGGGTGGACGAAGTTTCAGATACGGTGTCCGAGTGCTTCATGGCTTCGGAGTCATCCTCCGCTAAGAATGCCGTGATGACGGGCGGAGGGTTACATGCCTGAGGGGCAATGGGGACCTGGTTTGAGCTAAAAGCCCTGAAGAGAAGAGTTTCGTCAACATTGACGGGTACTCCATAATTTTGGCGAAATTGACGGATCAAGGCCGCAACCTGGCTCACAAATTGGCTTATGTCTATGGTAGACATGTTGGGTGGACTGGGAGGTGTACGATGTATTCCAAGAAACTGGGGTCCCTTTGTCCTGAGAAGAACAAAGGGCTTGTTCTGAAAAGAGCAAGCGACGCCAAGAAACAGTAACACAATATTAACAAAATAGTAACAAGAAACATAAACAGTAAAAATAACAAGAAACAGTAACAAAATAACAATGCAAAGCAAGACAATCGCTCAGACCTCCCCGCCGGAGCGAGGGGGCAAGAACGGTGCTAAGAAAGATGACTCACCAACAGCCCGACCGGTGCGAACGGGAGAGCGGAGGCGCGCGGGTGAGAGGGTTGCTTCCGTGCGGGGACGGGAGCGCTGACTGTACAGTGCAACCGTACATTTTAGTGTGTAAGCGATTTATTTAGGTCAACATAATTTGCGTCATTCACTTTAGTTTTGAGCAATGGACAGTTGACGTTGTCGCTCAGAACACGATAGACGCGTTCTATATCATTATCAATATCATTATATAATATCATTATTTATTTTAAATAAAATCGTTTTTCCTATCAACTATCATTTAAAGGTGTTCCGTACATCTTTATGGTCCTTTGAGCTCCGTAGCGGGACCTGAAATTCGGGTTTTAACGACCGGAAAAAGTTTTTCCGCTCAGTGACCTATTGCGACATAGTGCACTAAGTGACGTGTGCAATAGCTTTCCAGTCTGTACTAATAAGTGGATACTATAAGTGGTACTTGGAGCGCATCAGGAGAATCTAAGTCTTCGTTGGGTACTTACCACCACTACAGCACGAACGCGCCAACCACCTCTGCACAATCAGCAACCAGCATCACATCAAGTAAGATCTTTCCATTTTACTTATCTCTATATCATGATGTCTGTCAACGATGTCCTCACTACGCAGCAGCGGCTATCAACAGCAATTGAAAATTTGTATACTAATTTCAAGAAGGACGGGTCTGATAGGAAGACTCCAGACTATATCAAACGCAGATTAAATACTCTACGACAACTATTGGAGTATGAGAAGAATTATCGGCATTTATCACAACTGGATATGGATGTACCAAGCAGAGAAAGAATAGATCAAGAACGTGAAAGATTGAAGGAGAGATTTGACAACATTAGAGCGCATATCCAAAACTATCAGCCTTTGACAGAGGATAGACCTGGAACAACACTGTTAAAGCCCCCTACATTTGTCTCTAAAACAAATCCAATCACGCCACAAATAAGTACAAGATCAACATCGAGCAAAACAGAAGAAATGTTGAAACAACAGAATAGCAATTTTAAAGCATTTCAACGAACACTATCAAATATCAACCTGGAATTAGTATCAGAGAAATGGGAATTCGAAGACTTGTTACGTACTGTCCAGTCTCATTGGGCAGCTACCGATGCCTTACACTGGGAGCTGGATAGCGAATTGGATGGTTCCAAAACCCTCAGCCTTCAGAAACCTTCAGCTTCTACGAACAAAAATTTAGCCAAGTCAAGAAAGATATCAATACAAAGATGTGGTCTGAAAGTCACCGAGAAAAGTCCACACCCCAGATGGACATACCTACGTTCATTGGCAATTATCATCAGTGGGTATCATTCAAGGATTTGTTTTGCGAAGCAGTTCATACCAATCGAACCTTGTCAAATGCCCAAAAAATGCAAAAAAATAATTTTTGAAAAGTAAACTTAGAGGAGAACCGGAAAAAATGGTACGGCATCTGCATATCAGTTCGGACAATTACGAGTATCAAGTTTGTTGGGATTTGTTGAATCTTCGATACAATAATAACAAATTAATTTTTGGGTCTCATATCAACATTCTTTTAAATTTACCTATCGCTCAACAGCAATCAGCAGCACATATTAAGAAAATTTATGATAGCGTAAACGAAAGCCTAAATGCCATAAAAAATCTAGGCATAGACATAAGTTCATGGGATCCCTTGGTGGTACATATATTGTCTCAAAAATTAGATGCCGAGACTCACAAAGACTACATCGAATCCCTAAAGAATCCTAGGGATTTACCAACTTTAGCAGATTTTTTAAATTTTTTGGAAAATAAATTTACGTCACTAGAATCATCCCGACGCAAACAAGACTCCACAACAAAATCTTCTCAGCCTGAAACAATATCTCATCAAAAGAAGCCTTATTATTTTAAATCATTTACCAGCAATCAAAATCAAGTCACAAATTATGCACAGAAAAACTCACAAACAGGATGTCCACTATGCAAAAATGAAAACCACGGCATATTTCACTGCAGCAACTTTCTCAAATTACAACCAATGGAAAGGCGAAATACAATTGCGAAAATGAAATATTGCTTCAATTGTCTTTACGATCACTACGGCAAAAATTGCATATCGGCAAAACGTCGCCGCGAGTGTAATGGTCGACATAACACACTGATACACGAGGCCTACGTGAAGCCGTTGACCTCAACAACAGAAAAACGTAGAAATGCTAGCAACGTGTCACAAAATAATATAAATGAAACCCTCT
Organism: Parnassius smintheus behrii; assembly: GCA_036936625.1. Lineage (NCBI taxonomy): Eukaryota > Metazoa > Arthropoda > Insecta > Lepidoptera > Papilionidae > Parnassius > Parnassius smintheus. The sequence goes on from JAUPFT010000014.1 coordinate 551,099, forward strand.
TAGCAACAGCACTAGTAAAAGTACAGTGTGTTAATGGCACTTATGTCAAAATTCGAGCGCTGATTGATCAGGGTTCCCAGACCTCCCTGATTACTGAGAAGGCAGCACAAATGTCACAACTTCCTCGACAGAGGTGCAAAGGTGTCATTTTCGGAGTAGGAGCAAAGGAAAACAACTGTAAAGGTGTTATTAACATAACTTGCTCATCGGCTTACAGCGACTATCAATTTACATCAGATGTGTTTATCATGAAAAACTTAATTAACAATCTGCCCAACAAAACATTTGACAAACTGGTCATATCTAGAAAACATTCAACTCGCCGATCCCGAATTCAACGTGAGCCGCCCAGTAGACTTATTGCTGGGGGCGGACGTCTATTCTTCTGTCATATTAGGCGGTATCATTTCATCACAACAATCACAACCTGTGGCACAGCAAACACGTCTCGGGTGGATTTTATGTGGCAACATAAAATCCTATCAATGCAACGTTATTATGAACAATATAGATGAGATTCAACGTTTTTGGGAGATAGAAAACATACCTGACGAACTTACCATGACCCAAGAAGATGCTCAATGCCTGGAGTATTTCAAAAACACGACAACAAGGCAAGAAGATGGGAAATAAATAGTTATATTGCCATTTATATCAGAAGCAGTTCAAAAATTGGGAGAATCAAAATCAAGAGTAATAGCGCAGTTTAAACAGTTAGAAAAAGTATTTACTTACCGAAAAGATATTGAAAAAGGATATAAATCATTTATCCACGAGTACTTGGAATTAGGTCGTATGAAAATGTCGCCATGCAACAAGACGCCTGTCTGTAGTCTGTATTTACCACATCATTGCATTCAACGACCGGAGTCAACAACAACTTCGCTTCGAGTAGTCTTTAACGGAGCGTCAAAAACTTCGAGCGGCTTAAGCTTGAACGACGTTATGCACCAGGGTCCCAACCTGCAACAGGACCTGTTATCACTAATTGTCACCTGGCGACAGTACCAATATGCCTACACCGCTGACATCGAGAAAATGTTTTGGCAAATTCTCATTCACGAAGAAGATCAGAGATATCAAAGAATCATATCGAGAAATTCACCAACTGAAACTTTACAAGATTATCAATTAGCTACTGTCACATACGAAATTAAAGCAGCACCATTTCTTGCCATGGTGGTATTGAAACAGCTAGCCCAAGATGAAGGTCATAAGTATTAAGAAAGCCCAGCAGCGAAGGTCCTGTAAGAACATTTTTATATGGACGACCTGATCAGTGGGAGTCATGACCTCGCATCAGCTAAAAAGTTACAATCAGACTTTATTTATTTATTTTATTTATTTATTTATTAGGATTACCAACAGAAATTACAATAGTAATACAAAGATCATTTTCATAACATATTAAGCACATTATAATTGTATTTCTTTTTATAGGTAATCACAACATGCATTGATTATTTAGTGAATGATAGGATTATATAAAAAAAAAAACTTGGACTACATCATTGAATAAATAAGTTATTAAAAAGAAATAGAATTATTTAACAATATTATAGATAACTTCATTATCATATTAAATTACATTAACCACATTATAGAAAACAAAAACAATTCCAATATTATACTTCCAATATTATACTTCTTAATTGATTGTTTCATTATTTTTAAAGAAATTTATTAATTTTGATTTGAAGGTGGATAAACTGTCGCAAGTAATATCGAGGCCAGAAATCTTTGAGGACAGTTCGTTATAAGTGCGAGCCAGTCTGGCTAGAGGGGAATACTTTCCCAGGTTAGATCTATAAAGAGACACATCGAAAAAGGCTTGCGGTTTCCTAGGCAGTCTTGATGGCACTTTAAAGTTAAATAATTGAACTATCGCTGGACAATCGACACTATTATTGAGCGTTTTGTATAGGAATATCATATCTGAGATACTTCTACGTGATTGTAATGATGTGATGTTAAACTGCGCCAAACGTCTTTCGTAGGAATCATTAGTTTGATAGCTATTCGAACGGTACGCAAGATGACGTAGCAGTCGTTTTTGTATTCTTTCAATTCTAATGCTATGGATTTTGTAGTGCGGATTCCAAATTTGACTGCAGTATTCTAGTTTACTTCTAACCAGACTACTAAAAAGTTTGATTGTAGTGGAGGGCTGCATGAACTCTCTGGAATTCCTCAATACAAAACCAAGTGTCTTCGTAGCTGAGGTGATTATGCTATCGATATGGTTGGTAAATCTTAATTCGCTGTCTAGTATAACGCCTAAATCACGTATCGCTCGAACCGCAGTCAGTTTTTCAGTATCAATATCTTAAAACTTATCTTAAGAACCTATCTTAAGACTTAAAAAACTTACTAAAAGCAGGTGGATTTAATTTAAGAAAATGGTCAGCCAATACACCGTGTCTTCAAGAGGGAGTCAGCACAGCAAATACCAACCAGCAAACATATAACTTCAAAACTGAAGTATCTACAAAAACCTTAGGCCTGCAATGGCTTACGCAATCAGATCAGCTTACTTTTGACTTGAAGATTGATTTATCAACATCAAAACTAACAAAACGAAGCTTGTTATCAAATATCTCAAAGCTCTACGAGCCAGTAGGATTTTTAACGCCAGTTAGCACATAATTGAAATTATTATTCCAAAAAATTTGGCAATATGACTTAAAATGGGACGACAAGCTTCCTCATGAGATTCGAGTGGATTGGACGAAGATCAAAGAAGATATCAAAAATATATATCAGATACGTATACCAAGATGGTTAAAGAGCAACAAAAATGACGTCATCATTCTTGATGTTTCAGTGACGCGTCGATGAACGCATACGCTTGCGCAATTTATTGCAAGATAGTTCGTGAAAAACAAGAGGGAAGTAAAAACATATCCGTCGTCCTCGTTACAGCAAAATCCAGGCTAGTACCACCGAAAAAGAAGATCAGCTTATTTCGCTTAGAACTGTTTGCAACCCTGCTTTTATCAAAGCTCATGGAAAAGGTGAAATCATGTTTGGCAGATTACAATATCAAAATGTTTGGATGGTGTGATTCGACAGCAGTATTGGGTTGGCTGCAAGGAGATCCGAAACGCTGGAACGTTTTTGTAGCCAACAGAGTAGCTAAGATCACAGAAGTTTTACCACCGGAATGTTGGCGCTAAGTCAAGTCGCAGGATAACCCAGATGACTGTGCCAGCCGAGGAATCAGCACGAAACAGCTTCATCGACATCAGTTGTGGTGGCATGGACCAGCGTGGTTATCATACTCCGACGATGATAACGTAAAGAAGATCACTTACACCACCGATGAGGAGGTCAAAACCATAAAGCAAGTACACACCACAACCTGCTTAAGTGAAGACGACGTCATTACCCAATTAATAAGCAAGCACAGCAGTTTCACGCGAGTGACACGAATATTAGCCTACATACTACGTATAAAGCAAAGTAATAAGCAAAGCTAGTTAACAGCACAAGAATTACAAAAGGCAAAGCAAAAAATTATCAGCACGTACAAAGCAAGGAGTTTGGAGGAGATATCGGTTATTTACAAAAGTATAACAAAGCAAGGTCAAATAGCAAATTATTATCTTGAAATCCTTTTATTGATTCTGAAGGTATATTGAGAGTAGGTGGTAGACTGCAAAACGCTTCGATCAGCAAAGAAATGATGCATCCCCTTATCATCCCCCACGAGAGTCACCTAACACACCTACTCATTGATCAAGCCCATAAAATGACATATCACAGAGGAGCCCGTGTCACCTTAGCGTGGCTACGACAATAGTATTGGGTCCTAGGTGGGAACAGAGCAATCAAAAAACGCCTGCGCAACGGCGTAACCTGTAAAAAACACAACCCTACAAAACATTATCAGCTTATGGGCAATCTTCCTGAAGCAAGAATAATTCCATTTCTTCGAACAGGGGTGGATTTTTCAGGTTTTGTGGACGTAAAATCAAGTAAAGGCAGAGGAATCAAGACCTTTAAAGGATACATAGCAGTGTTTGTTTGTATGGTCACAAAAGCCATACATCTTGAGTTAGTATCCGATTTAACTTCATCAACATTCTTAGCAGCATTAAGAAGAATGGCGGCGAGGCGTGGCACACCACATCACATTTACAGCGATAATGGTACGAATTTCGTTGGTGCCAACAGAATCATCAATCAAGAAATAATTGATCTAAAATCCATTATCACAAATGAGTTCTTATCAGAAATAAGCGAAATGATTATCACATGGCATTTCAATGCTCCATCATGGCACAGTGCGGGGGTCTGTGGGAAGCGGCTGTAAAGAGTGTTAAATACCATCTTCGCAGGGTCATCGGCGAACAAAACTCACCTTCGAGGAGTTCTCAACACTGCTAACACGTATAGAAGCCTGCCTGAATTCCCGACCGCTCTGCGCTATCACTGAAGATCCAAATGATATCAATTACCTGACTCCATCTCACTTTCTGGCCAGCGGTCCAGTTTTAAGTATCGTGGAGACAGAGAAAGACGAAAGAACAAGTTCGCATATGACGCAGAAGATATTCAATGATGTTTGGATGCGCTGGAAGTCTGAATATCTGACAGCATTATCCGCCAGGAACAAGTGGCAGCAATCAACTGAAAATATCAAAATTGATGACATTGTAATCATTCATGAAGCAAACCTACCTGCCGGGAGATGGTGGAGAGTTATCGATGTTCACCCCGGCAAAGATGGATTATTCCGAGTAGTTACTGTTAAAACAAAAAACGGGACTATTAAGAGACCTATTACGAAATTAACCATTTTACCAACTCAGTCTGAAGCAAACTATCAGAATCCCACAAACTGTCAATCAAGTCCGAAAAACAATCAAGAATTAAGTTTGAAAGCAGATCACAAAAACGACAAACCAGAAAAAGCACGATCTAGTATCAAACTTTGTAATTTTATCATGTCGCTGGCCCCGGGCAATATAGCGGTAAGCGCCTGTTACACCCTTTTTAATGTTATTTGATTTTTAGCTTCTCTGAGTATCAATCTATCACTCTTATTTTTTTCAGTTTTTTTATTGATATTTCTTTAAAATAAATGAACATAACAGCTTTATTGAATGGAAAATTATCTAACGACTAAGTTATGTATTATTGCATTACTCTAAGGAACATACAACAAAAAACCGGTGAACATCCTTACACTAAATTTATGAACAAAGAGGAACAGTAATACATTTTACCGCGTTTTTTAAAATAAACTTATTACATCAATAAACTGTAGACACTTATTACGAAGAAACCACAAGAGATTTTATTCTGTACAAGCTATTACGCCTTTCTTCCCGTAAATATAGTGTAAACCCGGCGACGTACGCTTTACGGCGTTACGCTGAACGCCATCCCTTTCACTCCTACTTATAAATAATTACCGCTTGCTTTATTATTTTGCACACATCACCGGTAGCGTAGATTTAAAGATAATCTTATCATTTGATCTATATAATGTGATAATGTGTGTGAATCAACAAACCCTACAACACTAAGTGACACAACGATGCAACAAGCAACAAATTATACAATACACAACACTGGAAACAGTATGCCAAGATCTCACAATAGACCAAAATATTTTATGCACTACACAGGTCGATAATAATAATTCAAATATTTTGATTTTACAATATGAAAAAATTGCCGTCAAATCTAATGGTTGCAATAATACCATAACTTTACCTGCAGATTTCTTAGTTAAAAGCCAATCTACAACGATAGAAAAAGTTGACGTTGAATTTAATGACTGCAACCAATCTACAACCACAGAAAATGTTAACATCGAATCTAATGACTGCAACCAAGCTTCAACGACAGAAAATTTTCAATCCGTATCTGATGAACCATCAATCACCAAAGAACTAACTAAAAAAGGCAATACGAAGAAATTTGGGCAAAAGTTACGAATGAAAAACAGAAAAATTCAGGCTAAGCTTATACTGGTAATAATTCGAAAAAAAAGTTTGAATCCAAATGAATGACACCTGTAAATGTAATAAGAAATGCGGTGAAAAGATTTCTCAAGTCTCTCGGCAGGCTACATTCTATGAATTTTGGAAACTTAGTGATCACGAGGATCAGTGGTACTATATCTTACGCCAAATAAAAACTAAAGATATTAAAAAAATGCAACTAGTAACAACAAAAAACAGGACACAAACTATTAGCTATTTTTTTCAAGATAAATGGATCAGAATCAAATGACGTATGCAAAAAAATTATTTGAGTACACTTAGCATATCAAAAAAACTGTTTTCACAGCAATAGAGAAAGAGAAATCTGAAGAAGTGAAATATAACAGAGGCTAGCATTAAAATAGGCCACGAAAAATGAGAGTTTCAACCAAGCAGTGTCATTGCAACATATAAAACTATTTACAGTTAAAGAATCACATTATATGCGAAGAGGTACTAAAAAGTTATACTTAGGAGAAACACTGAACATTTCCAAAATGTACAGGCTGTATTCTGATGAATGGTGGTAGAGACAAAATTATGTAAACGATAATTTTCTCTCTTAAACCATTCATCATTCACAAAACGACAGTATGCAACTGTGTTTAATACAAAATTTAGTTATTCTTTTCAAAAACCTAAAAAAGTTATGTTAGTCCAATATACTTTGTATGGTCAAGCTGATCGTGAAAGAAAAGACCAACCAAGAAGCTTACACAAAGCACATTAGAAAAAAGCAATGTGTTCGTGAACTCAAAACTAAAGATAAAATAGAAGTCGATCCTACGACTACTGTCGTCACTGTATATAATCTGGAAAAAGTTCTGACTATTCTTCAATCAGACGTAGGAATCTTTCTTTAGAACAGAAAGTATCCTATATAGATCTTTACAATTTACAACTCATTAAGTGGAAGAGGTTACCGCTACCTATGACACTATCAAGTGGCCAAAAGGGGTGCTAATGAAATCGGCAGTTGCATCCTAAATTTTATTGAAACTAGAACTGAGAGCTAACGTGGTATCAATAATTTCATATTTTATTCTGATGATTGTGCTGGTCAGAATAAAAACAGGAGTATCTTTGCTTTTATCTATATTTGGTCAAAAGTGTGGAGTTAACATAATGTTGCAACTAGCGCCATCTAGTGACAGGAACGAGAGCGAGGGGAGTCTTGCAGAAAATGACATCACAAATCTCTCAACCAACAGCGCCATCCGAAGAACTAAGTTTCTAGAAAATCTATACTCGCACACTCGTCCCTTTGCGCGCATTTACTTGAATATTCGGGATGCTTCTTTGCTAATTTAAATAAATAGGCGCTGCAAGATGCGATCGGGGCAGAGTTGAACTCGGCGACACAAGCGAAGCTTCGGAGCGGAATTAAGTGAATTAGTGTGTTTAATTATTAGTGTTTTAAGTTTTAATTTGTGTAAAGTAAATTAAAGTGTTAATTTAGGTAATTTTATCGGCAATTTTTATTGTCACGAACCTCAAGCTCGTAACAATTGGTGTCAGAAGTGGGATAAAATCATGCCGATTTTACCTAAGGAGGAAACGGAGGGTGTCCGTACCCGAAGTCAACGCCAGCTGGAGACGGACCAACGAAGATTTGGTGGTGCAACGCCGCAGACGTCGGAGGGCCAGCCACCGGCTGCAGGCCCGTCGGTAGCTCCTACATCTACAGCACCTGACTTAGGTGCTCTGATGGTGATGCTGCAGGAACAGGCTCGGCAGCAGGCGGAACAGGCACGCCGATTGGAAGAGCAGCTGCCGGGCGGACAGGAGGAACAGGCCCGCCGACAGGAAGACCAGGCCCGTCGGTTGGAAGAGTAGATGCTCCTCATGAAGGACCTTCACGCTACCTTCGGGAAGGAGACAAAGGAGGTGAAAGATAGGGTTGCTCTGCATGACAACCGCCTGTCGGAAGCTGAAACCCAAATCGCGAAAGCTGAAAACCGAATCGAGAAAGCTGAAACCCGAATCGACCAAGTAAACCATCGGGTTGAAAACGTAATGGCTGACATGAAGAAATCACTGGACGAACTCAAAATTGGAGGTGGAGCTACAGCTCCCGTAGTAGCTACAACACCTTCGCTACGTGGGTTCAAGGTGCCACCGTTCGACGGTACCTCTTCCTGGTCATCCTACAAAATCCAGTTCGAGACTGTTATGAAGGCGAACGGCTGGAATAAAAGTCAGGCCATGACTGCTCTCACACTAGGCCTGCGCGACCAGGCCTTAACAGTTCTGGAAGCTCTCGGGGAGGAAGTGACTTATGAGCAACTCCTTGAGGCATTGGAGGCGAGATATGGCGACGCTCACCTGGAACATGTCTTTCGTGCGCAGCTTAAAGATCGCGTGCAGCGCATCACCGAAAACCTGCAGCAGTGGGCTCTAGAGGTGGAGAAGCTGGTGCGGAAAGCATACCGGTCTGTGCCTGCGCTCATTGAAGGGAACCTGGTGCAGACATTCATCGACGGCATCCGCGACCTAGAAGTCAGAGCTGCTTTGAGGCTCGGGCACCATGAGACGCTTAAGGACGCCTTGGCCCATGCACTGGAGGTGGAAGCCGTGCGGCAGGATCATCTTTCCCATCGCGTCAGGGAGGTTGCAGCAGCTACAGTTCGCGGCCGCAACAGAGGATACAGCCCTAGGTGCTATGGATGTGGGGAAAAGGGCCATCTTCGATCCAGCTGCCCTAAGCGAACCCTAGAAAGGGAAGGTGATCGGTCTCAGGAAGGTATAGCGGCCAACAGCACCGCCCAGCAGCAGCAGCCCCAAGGATCTCGATCTCACAAACCCATGATGGGAACAGTCTAATCATCAAGGGCGAGGTCAACGGAATGCCGTGTAAACTGACCATAGACACTGGAGCCTCTCGTACGGTTGTTAGTTCCCAACTTATAAGTCAGTTCCTTGGGGACTCCGCATACAACCGAGAACGCATTAATTTGGTAACAGCCACCGGTCAGCGTATACCCGTCCGTGGAGAGAAGGAGATGGAGTTGAAACTAGGCAACGTGATCTACCTGCATAATGTCATCGTGGCTGATATAATGGACGACTGCATCCTAGGCCTAGACTTTATGAGGAATAATTGTTGTGAGATCGACGTTAAGCAAGGTGTTTTGAAATGTGGACCGGAGGAACTTTTTATGGAAGGTGCGTTACCAGGGAACGTGTACAGCATGAAGAAGATTGTTCTTCCGCCGAGATCGGAAACGATTGTTCCGGTTAGTCTTCCTCGAAACTCTGGGCAAGCTCACCGTTGTGCACTTGTGGAAAGGGTAAACAATGACCTTCCATGGAAAGTAGCTCGAACCTTGGTCAGGACCACTGACATCTTAGGAGTACGTGTGCTGAACCTTTGTGACCAGGAACAGATTATAGAAAAAGGCACACTGATTGGTACTTGTGAGGAAGTGGATTGGTTACGTCGGTGCCAATATATATCGAGTGGGACCCCCATCAAGGATGCAGAAACGAGAGTGACCACACTTTTGGAAGACTGTCGCAGTGTTCTCTCCCCGAACGAATTGGTCAAGGCGAAGAAGTTGTTACTCAAGTACGCCGATGTATTCTCATCAAACGATGCTGACATAGGAAAGACTGGCTTAGTTCAACACAAAATAAATACACAGGAGAAGAATTGCCTATCCGTCAGCGGCCAAGAAGATTGCCGGTAGCACGTGAAAAGGAAGTGGAAACCATGATTGAAGGAATGGTGAAGGATGGTGTTATTGAACCTTCCTCTAGTCCATGGTGTTCACCAGTGGTGCTGGTGAAGAAGAAGGATGGCAGCATGCGGTTTTGTGTTGACTACCGCCGTCTGAACGACGTTGCGAAGAAGGACAGCTATCCCTTGCCAAGAATTGATGACACGCTGACATGCTTACAGGAGTAAAGTGGTTTAGCACGCTGGATCTAAAAAGTGGCTACTAGCAAGTTGAAATTGACCCTAAGGACAAGGAGAAAACTGCGTTCTCGACGGGAAAGGGTCTGTGGTAAAGTAACGCCGTTTGGGTTGTGCAATGCTCCAGCAACGTTTGAAAGGCTGATGGAGCTTGTACTTACTGGGCTAATTGGCGATTCCTGTCTGGTCTACTTGGATGACATCATCATCGTGGGCCGTACATTTGAGGAACACCTTCAGAACCTGAAACGCGTGCTCATGAAGATTCAGAGTGCCAACCTCAAGTTGAGTCCGAAGAAATGTTCACTATTCAAACGACAAGTTAACTTTTTAGGGTATGTAGTGTCGGAAGAAGGTATCCGTACGGATCCGGAGAAAATCGCCGCTGTCAAGGGTTGGCCGGTTCCAAAAGACAAGACGCAGGTTAGAGCATTTTTGGGTTTGTGCTCCTATTATCGGCGATTTGTGAGGAACTTTGCAGATATAGCCAAACCTCTGCACAAGCTAACCGAGGAGAAGCGACATTTCTGCTGGGATGAAAGTTGCAATATCGCATTCCAGGAGCTCAAGGACCGTCTGTGCAAAACACCTATTTTGGGATACCCTGATGCAAGCAAAGAATATATAGTTGACACAGACGCAAGTGATATAGGACTTGGCGGTGTGTTGTCTCAACGGAATGGTGACCAAGAGGTCGTGATAGCGTACTTCAGCAAGTCGTTGTCAAAACCGGAAAGGAACTATTGTGTCACAAGACGCGAATTGCTCGCTGTGGTAAAGTCGTTGCAGCATTTTAACAAATATCTTCTGGGACGAAAATTTCACTTAAGAACTGACCATGCTGCACTAAAATGGCTATTGCAGTTTAAAAATCCAGAAGGACAAGTTGCGAGGTGGATTGAACTACTGCAGGAATACAACTTTGAGATCGAACATCGCAGCGGAAAATCTCACGGCAACGCAGATGCATTGTCAAGAAGACCTTGTCCTGAAGATTGCAACCATTGTACTAGGCAAGAGCGTAAGGAAGAGGTATCCGTGTGGATGCTCAGGACGGACCACCTCAGCAACGAGTGGAAGGATAGCTTACAACATGCACAGCCTGAAGATCCGGACATCGAGCCGATTCTGGAATGGATGAAGGCCGTTGCTCTCAAGTCCAAGCGGAGCGACGTCTCAGCGAATAGTTCGACCACTAAAAGCTATTGGGCCCAATGGGACAGCTTGCTGTTTCAGGATGGAGTTATGTGCCGTAAATGGGAAAATGTGGAGTACCGGGGAGACAGCTGTTATTTGCAAATGGTTGTCCCTAAAGCTAAAGTACCGGATGTTCTGCAGCTGTACCATAATCATTGTTCCGGAGGCCATCTGGGAGTTAAACGAACTCTACTGAAGATCCGAGAACGGTTTTACTGGGTCCACTGTCGAAACGATGTCGAGGACTGGTGTCGTAAATGTACAAGTTGTGCGGCTGTAAAGGGACCTCAGACTCGTAGTAGAGGTGCATTGAAGTTGTACAATGTTGGTGCACCATGGGAGAGAATAGCCATTGACGTGGCGGGGCCGTTTCCGGAGAGTGAAAGCGGTAACAAGTATTTCATGGTTGTGATGGATTACTTCACTAAGTGGCCAGAAGTCTTCGCCATTCCAAATCAAGAAGCTTCAACAGTTGCAGATAAACTAGTTCATGAAGTCTTCTGTCGTTTTTTAGTACCTTTAGAGATTCACAGCGATCAAGGAAGGAATTTTGAGTCTCAAATATTCCAGGAAACTTGCCGAGTTATGGGTACTCATAAAACAAGAACGACTTCTTATCACCCGCAATCTGATGGAATGGTGGAACGATTTAATCAGACATTGGAGAGGTACCTGGCAAAAGTTGTAGACTATCGGCAACGAGATTGGGACAAGCACATACAACCGTTTTTGTTGTCATATCGAAGTTCTGTTCACGAAAGTACAGCAGTGACACCAGCTTTCGCAAACTTTGGAAGAGAATTACGACTGCCTGCAGACCTGATCACCGGGATACCACCTGATGCCCCACGCAGTATAACCGATTATGCAAATGACTTGCGGAACAAAATGAATGACATTTATGAGCACGTCAGACAATCGGGCCAGCAAATGTCTGAGAAAATGAAAACCCGGTACGACCGCAAAATGAACAATAAAGGGTTCAACGAAGGTTCATTAGTGTGGTTGCACAATCCAGTCCGCAGCAAAGGGAAATCTCCTAAGCTTCAAGCTAAATGGGACGGCCCATACCGGATTGTAACCAGGATCAACGATGTAACCTACCGGATACAGAAAGGCGCAAGAGGGACTCCTAAGATCGTCCATGTGGATCGCTTGGCGCGTTATTATGGGACCGATAATGCTCGGGACGAGCATGTCTTAGGAGGGGGCATTGTTGCAACTAGCGCCATCTAGTGTCAGGAACGAGAGCGAGGGGAGCCTTGCAGAAAATGACATTACAAATCTCTCAACCAACAGCGCCATCCGAAGAACTAAGTTTCTAGAAAATCTATACTCGCACACTCGTCCCTTTGCACGCATTTACTTGAATATTCGGGATGCTTCTTTGCTAATTTAAATAAATAGGCGCTGCAAGATGCGATCGGGGCAGAGTTGAACTCGGCGACACAAGCGAAGCTTCGGAGCGGAATTAAGTGAATTAGTGTGTTTAATTATTAGTGTTTTAAGTTTTAATTTGTGTAAAGTAAATTAAAGTGTTAATTTAGGTAATTTTATCGGCAATTTTTATTGTCACGAACCTCAAGCTCGTAACAATTGGTGTCAGAAGTGGGATAAAATCATGCCGATTTTACCTAAGGAGGAAACGGAGGGTGTCCGTACCCGAAGTCAACGCCAGCTGGAGACGGACCAACGAAGATTTGGTGGTGCAACGCCGCAGACGTCGGAGGGCCAGCCACCGGCTGCAGGCCCGTCGGTAGCTCCTACATCTACAGCACCTGACTTAGGTGCTCTGATGGTGATGCTGCAGGAACAGGCTCGGCAGCAGGCGGAACAGGCACGCCGATTGGAAGAGCAGCTGCCGGGCGGACAGGAGGAACAGGCCCGCCGACAGGAAGACCAGGCCCGTCGGTTGGAAGAGTAGATGCTCCTCATGAAGGACCTTCACGCTACCTTCGGGAAGGAGACAAAGGAGGTGAAAGATAGGGTTGCTCTGCATGACAACCGCCTGTCGGAAGCTGAAACCCAAATCGCGAAAGCTGAAAACCGAATCGAGAAAGCTGAAACCCGAATCGACCAAGTAAACCATCGGGTTGAAAACGTAATGGCTGACATGAAGAAATCACTGGACGAACTCAAAATTGGAGGTGGAGCTACAGCTCCCGTAGTAGCTACAACACCTTCGCTACGTGGGTTCAAGGTGCCACCGTTCGACGGTACCTCTTCCTGGTCATCCTACAAAATCCAGTTCGAGACTGTTATGAAGGCGAACGGCTGGAATAAAAGTCAGGCCATGACTGCTCTCACACTAGGCCTGCGCGACCAGGCCTTAACAGTTCTGGAAGCTCTCGGGGAGGAAGTGACTTATGAGCAACTCCTTGAGGCATTGGAGGCGAGATATGGCGACGCTCACCTGGAACATGTCTTTCGTGCGCAGCTTAAAGATCGCGTGCAGCGCATCACCGAAAACCTGCAGCAGTGGGCTCTAGAGGTGGAGAAGCTGGTGCGGAAAGCATACCGGTCTGTGCCTGCGCTCATTGAAGGGAACCTGGTGCAGACATTCATCGACGGCATCCGCGACCTAGAAGTCAGAGCTGCTTTGAGGCTCGGGCACCATGAGACGCTTAAGGACGCCTTGGCCCATGCACTGGAGGTGGAAGCCGTGCGGCAGGATCATCTTTCCCATCGCGTCAGGGAGGTTGCAGCAGCTACAGTTCGCGGCCGCAACAGAGGATACAGCCCTAGGTGCTATGGATGTGGGGAAAAGGGCCATCTTCGATCCAGCTGCCCTAAGCGAACCCTAGAAAGGGAAGGTGATCGGTCTCAGGAAGGTATAGCGGCCAACAGCACCGCCCAGCAGCAGCAGCCCCAAGGATCTCGATCTCACAAACCCATGATGGGAACAGTCTAATCATCAAGGGCGAGGTCAACGGAATGCCGTGTAAACTGACCATAGACACTGGAGCCTCTCGTACGGTTGTTAGTTCCCAACTTATAAGTCAGTTCCTTGGGGACTCCGCATACAACCGAGAACGCATTAATTTGGTAACAGCCACCGGTCAGCGTATACCCGTCCGTGGAGAGAAGGAGATGGAGTTGAAACTAGGCAACGTGATCTACCTGCATAATGTCATCGTGGCTGATATAATGGACGACTGCATCCTAGGCCTAGACTTTATGAGGAATAATTGTTGTGAGATCGACGTTAAGCAAGGTGTTTTGAAATGTGGACCGGAGGAACTTTTTATGGAAGGTGCGTTACCAGGGAACGTGTACAGCATGAAGAAGATTGTTCTTCCGCCGAGATCGGAAACGATTGTTCCGGTTAGTCTTCCTCGAAACTCTGGGCAAGCTCACCGTTGTGCACTTGTGGAAAGGGTAAACAATGACCTTCCATGGAAAGTAGCTCGAACCTTGGTCAGGACCACTGACATCTTAGGAGTACGTGTGCTGAACCTTTGTGACCAGGAACAGATTATAGAAAAAGGCACACTGATTGGTACTTGTGAGGAAGTGGATTGGTTACGTCGGTGCCAATATATATCGAGTGGGACCCCCATCAAGGATGCAGAAACGAGAGTGACCACACTTTTGGAAGACTGTCGCAGTGTTCTCTCCCCGAACGAATTGGTCAAGGCGAAGAAGTTGTTACTCAAGTACGCCGATGTATTCTCATCAAACGATGCTGACATAGGAAAGACTGGCTTAGTTCAACACAAAATAAATACACAGGAGAAGAATTGCCTATCCGTCAGCGGCCAAGAAGATTGCCGGTAGCACGTGAAAAGGAAGTGGAAACCATGATTGAAGGAATGGTGAAGGATGGTGTTATTGAACCTTCCTCTAGTCCATGGTGTTCACCAGTGGTGCTGGTGAAGAAGAAGGATGGCAGCATGCGGTTTTGTGTTGACTACCGCCGTCTGAACGACGTTGCGAAGAAGGACAGCTATCCCTTGCCAAGAATTGATGACACGCTGACATGCTTACAGGAGTAAAGTGGTTTAGCACGCTGGATCTAAAAAGTGGCTACTAGCAAGTTGAAATTGACCCTAAGGACAAGGAGAAAACTGCGTTCTCGACGGGAAAGGGTCTGTGGTAAAGTAACGCCGTTTGGGTTGTGCAATGCTCCAGCAACGTTTGAAAGGCTGATGGAGCTTGTACTTACTGGGCTAATTGGCGATTCCTGTCTGGTCTACTTGGATGACATCATCATCGTGGGCCGTACATTTGAGGAACACCTTCAGAACCTGAAACGCGTGCTCATGAAGATTCAGAGTGCCAACCTCAAGTTGAGTCCGAAGAAATGTTCACTATTCAAACGACAAGTTAACTTTTTAGGGTATGTAGTGTCGGAAGAAGGTATCCGTACGGATCCGGAGAAAATCGCCGCTGTCAAGGGTTGGCCGGTTCCAAAAGACAAGACGCAGGTTAGAGCATTTTTGGGTTTGTGCTCCTATTATCGGCGATTTGTGAGGAACTTTGCAGATATAGCCAAACCTCTGCACAAGCTAACCGAGGAGAAGCGACATTTCTGCTGGGATGAAAGTTGCAATATCGCATTCCAGGAGCTCAAGGACCGTCTGTGCAAAACACCTATTTTGGGATACCCTGATGCAAGCAAAGAATATATAGTTGACACAGACGCAAGTGATATAGGACTTGGCGGTGTGTTGTCTCAACGGAATGGTGACCAAGAGGTCGTGATAGCGTACTTCAGCAAGTCGTTGTCAAAACCGGAAAGGAACTATTGTGTCACAAGACGCGAATTGCTCGCTGTGGTAAAGTCGTTGCAGCATTTTAACAAATATCTTCTGGGACGAAAATTTCACTTAAGAACTGACCATGCTGCACTAAAATGGCTATTGCAGTTTAAAAATCCAGAAGGACAAGTTGCGAGGTGGATTGAACTACTGCAGGAATACAACTTTGAGATCGAACATCGCAGCGGAAAATCTCACGGCAACGCAGATGCATTGTCAAGAAGACCTTGTCCTGAAGATTGCAACCATTGTACTAGGCAAGAGCGTAAGGAAGAGGTATCCGTGTGGATGCTCAGGACGGACCACCTCAGCAACGAGTGGAAGGATAGCTTACAACATGCACAGCCTGAAGATCCGGACATCGAGCCGATTCTGGAATGGATGAAGGCCGTTGCTCTCAAGTCCAAGCGGAGCGACGTCTCAGCGAATAGTTCGACCACTAAAAGCTATTGGGCCCAATGGGACAGCTTGCTGTTTCAGGATGGAGTTATGTGCCGTAAATGGGAAAATGTGGAGTACCGGGGAGACAGCTGTTATTTGCAAATGGTTGTCCCTAAAGCTAAAGTACCGGATGTTCTGCAGCTGTACCATAATCATTGTTCCGGAGGCCATCTGGGAGTTAAACGAACTCTACTGAAGATCCGAGAACGGTTTTACTGGGTCCACTGTCGAAACGATGTCGAGGACTGGTGTCGTAAATGTACAAGTTGTGCGGCTGTAAAGGGACCTCAGACTCGTAGTAGAGGTGCATTGAAGTTGTACAATGTTGGTGCACCATGGGAGAGAATAGCCATTGACGTGGCGGGGCCGTTTCCGGAGAGTGAAAGCGGTAACAAGTATTTCATGGTTGTGATGGATTACTTCACTAAGTGGCCAGAAGTCTTCGCCATTCCAAATCAAGAAGCTTCAACAGTTGCAGATAAACTAGTTCATGAAGTCTTCTGTCGTTTTTTAGTACCTTTAGAGATTCACAGCGATCAAGGAAGGAATTTTGAGTCTCAAATATTCCAGGAAACTTGCCGAGTTATGGGTACTCATAAAACAAGAACGACTTCTTATCACCCGCAATCTGATGGAATGGTGGAACGATTTAATCAGACATTGGAGAGGTACCTGGCAAAAGTTGTAGACTATCGGCAACGAGATTGGGACAAGCACATACAACCGTTTTTGTTGTCATATCGAAGTTCTGTTCACGAAAGTACAGCAGTGACACCAGCTTTCGCAAACTTTGGAAGAGAATTACGACTGCCTGCAGACCTGATCACCGGGATACCACCTGATGCCCCACGCAGTATAACCGATTATGCAAATGACTTGCGGAACAAAATGAATGACATTTATGAGCACGTCAGACAATCGGGCCAGCAAATGTCTGAGAAAATGAAAACCCGGTACGACCGCAAAATGAACAATAAAGGGTTCAACGAAGGTTCATTAGTGTGGTTGCACAATCCAGTCCGCAGCAAAGGGAAATCTCCTAAGCTTCAAGCTAAATGGGACGGCCCATACCGGATTGTAACCAGGATCAACGATGTAACCTACCGGATACAGAAAGGCGCAAGAGGGACTCCTAAGATCGTCCATGTGGATCGCTTGGCGCGTTATTATGGGACCGATAATGCTCGGGACGAGCATGTCTTAGGAGGGGGCATTGTTGCAACTAGCGCCATCTAGTGTCAGGAACGAGAGCGAGGGGAGCCTTGCAGAAAATGACATTACAAATCTCTCAACCAACAGCGCCATCCGAAGAACTAAGTTTCTAGAAAATCTATACTCGCACACTCGTCCCTTTGCACGCATTTACTTGAATATTCGGGATGCTTCTTTGCTAATTTAAATAAATAGGCGCTGCAAGATGCGATCGGGGCAGAGTTGAACTCGGCGACACAAGCGAAGCTTCGGAGCGGAATTAAGTGAATTAGTGTGTTTAATTATTAGTGTTTTAAGTTTTAATTTGTGTAAAGTAAATTAAAGTGTTAATTTAGGTAATTTTATCGGCAATTTTTATTGTCACGAACCTCAAGCTCGTATATAGGTACTTTGAAAATGGCCAAAGCCAGTCTGGAGGAGATTCGATGCATTCTCTTATTGAACACGCAAAAAAGAACCACACAGTTTATAGTCCTGAACAAATGCATGGCATAATCATGAATGCCAAGATCAATGGTGAACAATTTCAACTTAAAGAAATGGAACAACATAACTTCTTCGATTTAAAGGAGATAATGGACAAAAGATACTGGTTGCAGGCAGATAAAACTAATGAAAAAGTTCTATGGACAAAGATTCACAAAATCAAAATTACTCAAGCCCATCCAGATGTTATGTATTTGAAGTATTACTTTAACGATGAGTATATTTCTTTTATTATTTTTTATTTAAATACCGCATCAAATACCAGATCTTCAAGTGAAAGACCAAAAAGACGCCAGTGACTGATGTTTCAGGAGATGAACTGAGAAATCTGTACAGAGAGCCATTTGCCTTACCAAAACCACTTTATGATGATTTGATGAGTCTCAAATTTGTAGCAATCCCGATACATTATCATACAATTTTTAAACAATTTGCATTGTGTTAGGAATTTTGAAGAAGAAATCGATAAATATCGAAAACGAAGATTCAAATTAATGTGGCATAATATTTTTTTCTATATTAAGGTTTTGACTTTGATGTCTACATTCAGACCTCACCACGAAACTTTGTGAGTTACGGGGTCCTGTTTACCATATGCAAAATGATCAAAATTTGTGTATCAAGAATCATTCAACAGACCAATGTCTCACTAATATTAACAGTTGTAAAAATTCATGGAATGCGCTCAACACTATAAACACATACTTATTTTTCTGCTGCGAACAATGCACTCTTCGATTCATATGCGACAATCAAGTTACATCGGAGCGCGTCAGCAAGGCCGGCGTTTTATCAGTCGGGAATAATTGCGTGCTCAAGGGAGACGCATTCATAATCTATCCACACAACTATCATATCAACACAATGCACGCACACCCCGATTTATTAGCCATAGATATTCCACCTATCAACAACATAATCAACTTGACCATACCTATCAGTAAAGGTGAGATAAGCCAACCAGAGGAGAGAGAACGACAAGCGTCCTTGAAGGAGATCGGGCGTCAAATCGATCAAATGAAAAAAGAAAACATAGATGTTGAAGGGAATCAGCTGTCAACCCACGACTTACACCACTATGTCGTTATCTACGTGTTAGTGGGAGCACTCGGGGCAGCGGGCGTAGTGGTACTTTGGAAGCGAGTGAGACAAGCGCGCCGGCGGAGCCTAGCGCCTGCGGCCCGCCCGGAGCCGGCACCACGGTTATCTTTTCAAGACATTCCTCGTGCTTGTACAAGTGATAGTGTCAGTGCCATCCAAAACATATCAGTGCAAAGTGAGCGAGTACAAAACAAAGGCACCTCACCCGTATTTGCGAGAGTGTGCTTGAAGGACATACTTACATGTAAAATAGATCTGGACATGGACCTTTAACTACTTATTTTTATTTTATTTATTAGTGACATACTATGATAGTTTCTTAACTTAGTCATTATCTTATATCATTATCATTTTATCTTATATCATTTTTGTTGTTTCCTATCTACCTTATCACTCTCATCTCTCGCCCGGGAGCATGTACAGTGCAACCGTACATTTTAGTGTGTAAGCGATTTATTTCAAGGTCAACATAATTTGCGTCATTCACTTTAGTTTTGAGCAATGGACAGTTGACGTTGTCGCTCAGAACACGATAGACGCGTTCTATATCATTATCAATATCATTATATAATATGATTAATTATTTTAAATAAAATCATTTTTCCTATCAACTATCATTTAAAGGTGTTCCGTACACTGACTGCTTGGCACGACCGCACGAGAGTGACGCGGCAAACCAAACGGAATGTGTGACGCGCGCGCGCCGGAGTGCACAACTTTTACAGCCCTATTAATAAACCCAGACTTGATCGAGATTAACTTTACTCCTAGTTTAAAGCTTAAAATATCTAATTTCAGTATTAATAAACATAGAGTAAGGACTGAGTAAACTAATCCGAATCTACTCTCGGAATAAAAGTTAATCCTTGGCGGTACCTAGTTTAACGACTGAGTAAGCATAGACTAGTCGCGTATTTTGACATTTTGTAAAACTTTACGTTGTTAAATTCATAAGTTGTAAGCACTAGTAACAAAAACAGCATAATTGATTAAAATGCCAAGAAGTGATGTGGAGCAGAACAAAGTGATTGCAGGTTTTTATTCATTATGTGGATTTAGACAAGTGATTGGGGCTATTGATTGCCACATATTCTAACCCCGAAAGTCAAAACAAAAGGAAAGAATGTACAACCGGTCGCACATCTGGGTCCGTAACACTGTAGAACAATGCTTTGGAGGGAAGCAAAGGTTTCGGTGTTTACTGCGAGGACTAAATACTAGATAAGATCGTACAAAACTATATACATTGCAATGCAAAAGCAAGATCTGCTTGAGGATGTAGTATAAGGAGATGATGAAAATGTACCAGTCACACAATTAGCAAATACTCCGTTAGAGGAAATTCTGTTCGGGCAGCATTTATTAACGATTTTTTTAAAATAAATATACAAAAATTACATGTACAAAAGATTTTATTTATCCCCAAAAACAAAACAAAAATGGTTATTTAATTAATTTTGCCCTTCACGCTCTTTTCTTAATTCTAAAATTTCGTTACAAATAATATTAGAAATGATTATATTTAGAACTTAGTTTTTCCACCGAGTCCGAAAACAACACGAGGAACAAGGAACAACACGTAACACTTATCTCTTTCTCTTGTCAAACTCAAAATACTGCCTGTCACTGTCATTAACGTCATCATCAAGCATTGATTTCATTCACTAATCGTTCACTGACTCACTCTTTTTACTTTTAAAATAAGTGGGTTGCCATAGCGCAAGCGTTAATCCCGGCGTAAGGAATGTATAGTTAGTCCGAGGTTACTCCATGTTTATTAATAGCATTGTAATAACGAAGTAAATAGTCAGTTACTCTGAGATTAGCTAGTCCAAGTGTAACTTCGAATTAAGCTTGGAATAAGCAATTTTTATTAATAAGACAGTTAGAGCCCAGTCCAGCAACGTAGCTACGAGAAGATATACACGAGTCTAAAGCAACAGTAGCCTAATGGCAGGGCACGGACCGCGAACTCAAAAAGGTCGTGGTTTCGAATCCGCCAATCGACTACTGGCGTGAACCACTCGTAACACAACCAATTTAAGCTTACCACGAGTGGTTAAAGGAATATTAGTAATGTTTATAGCATTGTTAATATTTTTTTTTAAATAAAAAAGTATAAAAAGTAAAAAAAATCTCACGTCGGCAAATGGAGTGCACATAATAGTTGTATTTTGATTAATCTTTATTGGTCATAATGTAAGAATTGTAATTGGCTAGGCAAATAAAAATTGTTACTATTGGTAAACTAACGACGTAGCCGGACATATAAATATAGGCAGGGTTGACGTAAAAATATATTCCATGTTTCATACATGATACACCATTCGTTTGCATATAAAATAGTAGTTTCATTTTCCGCCACTAGACCACTCGGAGTCTGTTAATAGTGGGCCTCATATCACCACTGTTACAAATATCTGTCGATTGACTTGGCAATCGCATTGAACAATCTAATTTATTATAATATGTATTACTTGTGAGATACATTGTGTTTCCATGCGATGGTCAAGTCAATCTATTTATTTAATACATAAAAGATTTTTAATATTGATATAGTCACTATAAGATTTTATTAGGTTTGCTAATGACGTAATAATTTAAAACGAAAGGACCCTTAAGTAGGGACTGAATAAATTAACCGACTTGGTATTATTACACGAATCTCACAACTTTTTACGTTAGAAGAACTGAGTTGCGAGACTTGGTTTTTTTACAAGTTATGTCTTTGATGGCATATTAATTTGTGAAATAAGTTTAAGAAGCACTGGTACGTTCAATTTTTTATTTTTTTTATTATCACATATGGTACACGTTCTTGTTCTGTTGTCACTTGGTATTATAGTTGCTCGGTGCATTTGTTATTTATACCTTAAATCATGTGATATTAGTTTAGAATAAGATAGCGTTTAGCTTGGAAAATCTTATGTAACTTTTTGTGGTATTTTACTATTGTATAAATAATTAGTATAGTAAGTATGTATTTCTGTTAAAGTTTTTACTACACATTACGCATCTTATTTCGTAAATGAATTTTACAATTTAAACAACATGACGCTATTATTTGCTGTATTAAAACATATACGTATACTTTGTTTTAATTTTATTTATTTACCACACTTCAGATGCGTGCTCGCACTTTATTTTATGTTCTGTTATGTTATTTTCAGCGCTATTCTTCTGATTTTGTTGGGTTTTAATGAGAGTTGTTGAAATATAATATCAAAATGTACGTGGTCTGCGAACAAAGGCGTCAATTTTTCTGAGAAATATATGTATTAGCAATTATGATATTACATATATAGAGTTAGATATAATAACGAGCTCTTTGATAACCGTCATGTTATTTGGAGGAGTGATAGAAACTACAGTACAAAAAATGAAACGTTTGGAGGTGGTGTGCTTGTTGCCGTTAGGTGTCAGCTTGCTGTGCAGGAGCGCAGCGACTGCCGTTCTTTTGCCAAAGACCGAAAATAGCACGTGAACTGCATATTTGTACGATTTATTTATACGGACAAAATCTGGGTAACTCATTATCTGTACAGTTATCTTGATTTTATATTAAATTATACGACATCATCATCATCATTACAGTCCTTATTTCTAAGTTTCTAACACAGAGAAACTCCGAGCATAGCCCTCTCCATAGCTCGCTGAGCAATTTTGAGCTTCCTCATCCGGCTGGCAGTGAAGGACCACGTCTCAGATCCGTAGGTAACCACTGGCAGCACGCACTGGTTGTACAATCTAGTTTTGAGATTTTGAGATGTGCCTGACGAGAAGATCGCAATCTCCCGAACGCTGCCTAGCCGAGTTGAATCCGTCGATTGACCTCTCAGTCGAAGTTTGACTTACCTAGTCAGACTACTTTTCCCAGGTAAACGTACTCGTCAACAACTTATACGACAAAGTAATAACCATAATGATTTCTTATATTTACGCGAACACTACACGTTGATTAAAACTACTTTTACGGATTTTGTTTTTCGGTTTAAGTTTCGGGCGCTTTCCAGCACCCATGGTCACGGGGGATTGAGATGAATGACTGACGTCCCGATGTCATTGTTAAACTCGGAGAACCTTCAGCTTTTTTATTTATTGTTTTTGTTCCGATCTATGCAAAATGAACTGACTATGTCCCGAGGTCTTGCAGTGGTATGGTCTTAGTCTTAATTTTATTGATTATAGGATCCCAAGCAGGTGGTAGTACCCAGCCTCCTTCTCTTTTGAAATTAGGATGTTTTTTTTTAATTTCAATAGCCTCACGTATCATCCTTGGTAGGAATCGGTGTTCTTTCGCGAGGATTTGTGGTCTATCAAATCTGATGTAATGGTTGGGGCCGTCTAGGATATGATCGCAAACTGCAGACTTCCCGGAACGTTGATCCTTCACATCAGCTATATGTTCTTTTACGCGGTTTCTAATTGATCTTTTTGTTTGTCCTATATAAGAGAGACCACATTCACAATCAAGCTTGTACACTCCTGCATCTTGTAGAGGAATATGACACTTGACTGATGGTAGGAATTGACTAATCTTCTTCGGCGGCTTCTTGTAGAATGTTCTAATAGAAGCTCGCTCAAGATGTAGCCAATCTTGTCTGTGACACCTCTGACATATGGTAGTACAGCAGGCACACGCTCGACTGTGGCCGGCTTCAGTCGGTCACTGTGACGTAGGCGCGGGACCCGAAGCTTGTTGTCGTGCAGAACTTGCTTGACGTGCTGAAGCTCTGCGGCCAGGTGTTTGCTGTCACAGATCCCTCGTGCTCTCTGTAACCAAGATTTGCCCACGGTAGCTAACTGTGAAGGATGGTGGTGAGATTCACCGTTTAAATATCGGTTTGTATGGTTCTTTTTCCCATACACAGTGTGACCAATGGTGTTGTTAAGATTTCGCATGACTAACACATCTAGGAAAGGTAAGGAATTATTTGCCTCTAACTCCATAGTAAATTGAATTTTAGAGTTTATGGAATTAAGATATTCTAAAAATGCAGTTATTTTGTCTGATGGTAAAATAGTGAAAGTATCGTCTACGTATACCGCTTGTAGATCCTTGGCGTAACAGGTGCATTAAGGAGGGCTTTCTCCTCAAAGTCTTCCATGAATATATCGCCGACAATGGGGGATACAGGTGAGCCCATCGCAACACCCATCTACTTGCTTGTAAAACTCTTCCTTCCACAATAGATAGCCAGATGTAAGGCAATGTCTGAGTAATACTGCATATTCTGCTGGCATATTATTTTCCTCTAGTTTCCTAGTTATAATTGAGATGCAGTCTTCAACAGGTAGGCATGTAAATAGAGACTGAACATCAAAACTGACCATGGTTTCATTGTCAGTAGGACGTAGGTCTTTTATCTCACTGACAAAATGGTATGAATCCTTAGTGTGTGCTCTTGTGTATCCTCTGAGTGGTGATAATATTTTAGCTAAGTATTGAGCCAATCTGTAAGTTGGCGAATCACTCTGACTCACTATTGGACGTAATGGAGCGTTCGGTTTGTGTATTTTTGGTAACCCATACAACTTCGGTGCTTTGGCACATGAAGGTATTATCGAATTAACGTCCAGATTCAATTTCTCGGAGTATTTCTTAATTAAATCGCTAGTTGTTAAGCGTATTAGTTGTAGGGTCTGTTTTGACCTTTCGGTATGTAGTTTCATCCGACAAAAGTTGTTGTATTTTAAAATTGTAATCTGACGTATCCATTATAACCGTAGCATTGCCTTTATCTGTGCGGAGAATCGTAAGCTCTGGTCTGTTGCGTAAGTTTTTCAACGCGTGAAATTCATTTTTGGGAAGATTTAATTTCGGCGCTGAACTTCGACGTAACATAGACGAAATGTCTTGACGTATGGCCTCTAAATCTTCATTACCAATGTTATTTTTATACAGACAGTCCTCAACACTACAGATAATGTCCTCATACGGTATTTTTCGCTTTAGTTTTATAAAAAGGTATGAATTTCGCAATAACACCGCGAAAAATACCATTTTTTGTAAAATATATTTAATTAATCAAAGTATGCACCGTTATTATCTATGTACTTTTGTACGTGGTAGAGCCATGCTGCAGTTATATTAGTAGTATAGTTGAAGCACGAATGGGTCGGCTCGACCGGGGAAGGACCATGCTCTCACAGAATACCAGCGTGAAATAGTAGCTTATTGTTGCTGCATTTCGTATGGTGAGTATAGAGAACCGGAGAACCTTTTTACTGGGAACGAGTCATTCCATCTTAGTCCTCACGGGTGACAACGCATCTGCATTTTGATTCGTAATCGAGGATAGATGTAGAGTCTATGGGCCACAGCAACCACTTACCATCAATTGGACTGTGTGCTCGTTTGTCAGCCTATCCTATAAAAAATGTACTTATGCCATCTTATAGGTAGTTCATTGATCCCTTTACTAAAAAAAACCATGGGGGCGAGAATCAATAAACTCTTTGAATGCGGTTTAGACGGCCGTATCATAGTTGATTTTTTCCTTGTAAGAAGTTGTCCAAATTCCGAAAAAATTATAATCTGTTGGAGCAAGGTCCGGGAAGTACGGTGGTTGCCACAGACATTCCAATTATAGCTCATCTAAATTTGTGGTTGTTTGTTGTGCAGTGTGTGGTCTTGTGTAGTGAAGCAGCAGTGGCCTAGAGCGATTGACCAATCTAAGTTGTTTAGCAGCTAGTTTTTCCTCCATGGTTTGCAGTTGCTGACAATAGAATCTGCCGTAATCTTTTGGCCAGATTTTAGAAAGCTGTAGTGAACGAAACCGGCGCTAGTCTACCAAATAAAAACATTTTTCGTTTAAGGCAGGATTTGGCTAGGTCTCCTGGGTTCAGGGACGAGCGCTTCCGATTATCGTACAGTATCCACTTTGTATCACAAGTAATGATTCGATTTAAGATCCCTTCATTTTTGTGTCAGTTGAGCAAAGTAACACAGCAGTCGACGTGTGTTTGCAAGTTCGATTCATTCAATTTATGAGGTACACATCGTTCAAGTTTTTTTTTTACTTTCCCGATTTGCGTCAAGTGGATTAATATAGTTTTATCACTTACCCCGAAGCCTGCAGCTATCTCTGAAGTGCTTTGTGATGAATCCGCTTTCACTGTAGCCTTTAATTCTTCATTTTTCACTTTGATCTCCGGCCGTCCACTGGGTTGGTTCAGAAGGATGAAATTTCCAGAACGAAAACTTTGAAACCAAAAACGTACCGTGCTTTCTCTTACAACACCAGCACCGTACATATCATTAATCCTTCGAGCTGTTTCTGCAGCACTGGTGCCACGGTAGAACTCGTACTCGTAAATATACCGATATTTCATGTTTTCCATTGTGTGGTAATAAGCGACGCCAAAGAAAAAAATAATTAGGAAAAACCAAAGGAACGAATGTTTTCGAAACTCAAATGTACCAGCCAAATGAATTTATAAATTTGAATTTGGAATTCTTAACCAAAGAGGAGATATTTTAGATCAAAGTGGTCAGTACGACAAAACGCTAATTTCATATGTAAAGGACCCAATAATTTCGTAACTGGAAAATTTTAATCTGCTAAACATAACTTGAACTTTTGATGATGAGGGGTACTCTCTGTCTGCATTTATTACCCCGGTCCATAAAGAAGGTTCCTAAAGACCATGTAGAGAACTATAGGCCAACACCCAAGCTTTGTTTGTTGTTTTTTTAGAATATAGATTATAAACGAGCAAACAGTCCACAAGCAACAGGTAAGTTAATGCTGAGGCGCATAAACATGTATATTTATCCTCGAGTAAGAATCACAACGCAGGTGCATTGCCAATCCTAGGACAAAGGTGGAATGCCTCTTTTTCAGTAAAATGGGTTAACCATATTATAGCTGCAGCGTGGTTCTATCACCACGTAGAATTCACCAAATTCTTTGAAAATTTGTATTTTCAAAGAACACCTTTAAATGATAGTTGTTAGGAAAAATAATTTTATTTATAATAAATAATGATATTATATAATGATATTAATAATGATATAGAACGCGTCTATCGTGTTCTGAGCGACAACGTCAACTGTCGATTGCCCAAAAACTAAAGTGAATGACGCAAATTATGTTGACCTAAATAAATCGCTTACACACTAAAATGTACGGTTGCACTGTACATTCGTCCTATATTAACGAAACGGGATTTCAAAACAGAATTCCGTATATGTATGTGGTCGGGCTATATATATGTATACTATAGTGTGTAGTATGGAGTGTAGAGGTAAGAAGTACCAACTCCCGTAGGAGAACAGTTGAAAAGTGTCCATCTATGTGGTGTATGTACGCGGCTGCGTCCGCGCTCAATATTATTGTTTGCAATTAAAGCAGTACGTTGACAGTCGTCAAGTGTTTCACTAGTCTCCTGCGCTCTGTATCGCGAATTAACATTGGCGACGAGTTCTTACCCAGATGTATTTGAAATTTAAAAAAAATGTCGTTTAGCTGTGGTTCCCTTCCAACTTTTAACCACGAATTGCAATCGTGGAAGATATTTAGAACCAGAATCACGCAATGGTTCATTGCAAACGACATAAATGCCTCAAATACACGGTATGTAAAACGGCGAGCCATTCTTCTCAGCGCATTCGCCCACGATACGTTTAAGCTTGCCTCAGATCTCGATGTACCAAAGGATCTCCAAATCCCGTTCTAGGATAACCTAACCGTCTTAGATACTCATTTCACATCGAAGCATGTTGGATTTAGCGAACGCCACAGTTTTTATGCCGCTACCCAACAGCCTGCCGAGTTACCGTCGCAGCGGGTCGCTAGATTGCGCGGCCTAAGCGCTCACTGCCAATTCTCCAATTTGGAGGAAGCACTAATGGACCGATTTATTATGGGGATGCCGCTGGGAGTGGAAAAAGAAAAATTATACACGCAGGATATTTCGGGTATCACACTAGCAAAAGCTGTAGAGTTAGCGGAGAACATACGAAGTGCGCGGGTGGTAGTCGCCAGCGCCGCCACCACCACTATCGTCTTCACCGATAACACCACGGACCAGATATACAAGATTGGTCAAGAATCGAAGTGCATGCGTACTCATCAAAAGTGCGCGGTATGCGGTTATACGAGTCACAGTGCGTCGGAGTGTCGTTTCACTAATTACAAATGTAAAAAGTGTAATACGAAGGGACACTTGCGTAGGATGTGCAAAAAAGTGAACTACGTAATTACGAGTGAGGTGGACGAAGACGGCGATGATGGTAAGCTATTTAATATACGATCAGTTAAGGGCGAGCCTTTAGTGGAAACCGTTACTGTCAACGGCATAGATTTAAAATTTCAAATCGAAAGCGGATCGGCGGTGACTGTGATATCGGAAAAAACATATAAATTGCATTTCAATGATGTTCCATTATCGTTCACTAAAAAGAAGTTAGTGAGTTAACCGGTGAAGTTTTAGGTTGCATCTATGCGAACTAAAGAGGTTGGTCGACCTAGGGGTACTTCATCCTGTTAATTATTCGGAATATGCATCTCCAATCGTACCCGTATTAAAACGCGTTGGCTCTGTCAGAATATGTGCAGATTATTCTGTTAGCCTAAACAAACAGTTGGTTATAGACCAATACTCATTGCGACGGTTAATGAACTTTTTTCTAAGTTACACGGGGGCCAATACTTTACTAAGCTTGACCTCTGGCAGTGCAG
This sequence comes from Parnassius smintheus behrii, assembly GCA_036936625.1. NCBI lineage: Eukaryota > Metazoa > Arthropoda > Insecta > Lepidoptera > Papilionidae > Parnassius > Parnassius smintheus. The sequence continues at coordinate 579,894 of JAUPFT010000014.1, forward strand.
AAACATGATTGGCAAACGATGGGGTTTAACGCCAAAAATTATACTGTGGCTGTACAAAACTGTAATTCGGCCCATGATCACATACGGCTCTCTGGTATGGTGGACCAAAACCAATGAAGCCACCACTATACAAAAGCTACAGCGTTACCAGAGATTAGCTTGTATGGCTGCCACGGGCTGCATAAGGACAACACCAACAGCAGCTTTGGAGGCTATGCTGGAGCTAACACCGCTTCATCTATATATACAACAAGAAGCAACTTTAGCTGCCATTAGACAGATATAATCGATAGAATTTACTCAAAAATTCCTATCTTACAAGCCAAGTATGATAGGATCCCAAAACAATTTGTATTTGATAAGAAGTACAGGATACAATTGAAGGAAACTGACCATCTGGAAGGATTGGGTCCAAGAGAGATCAAAGTTTTCACGGATGGCTCTAAGAGAAATGAAGGTGTGGGGTCTGGGGCTTTCTCTGAAGACCTTAATATCAACATATGCACACCGCTGGGTACCCACAACTCAGTCTTCCAGGCTGAATGCATGGGTATCATCCAAGCGGCCATAGCAATAGATGCTAGGAAGGTGAAAGACTTCTCCATCAGAATACTGACCGACAGTATGGCGGTACTACAAGCTCTGAGTTGCAATGTGACGAACTCGGGACTGATATACGAGTGCCATCAACGATTGAATGAGGTATGTAAGCACAACAATGTGACTCTGCAATGGATCAAGGGACACAGTGGATCTAGAGGCAACGATGCAGCAGATGAACTGGCCAGAAGGGGATCGGCCCTAGCAACTATGGGGCCGCAACCAATAATACCAATCCCCTTTGGCTACGTTTGTTCACTGGTACGTAGATACTTCAATAATTTACACGCTCAGCTTTGGAAAAATTTAGTAGACTGTAGACAAGCTAGGGAGGCCCTGCCTGAAATAAACAGTCGTCTAACCAAGGTTCTAATGAGACTGAACAAGCCACAGATCAGGATAGTAACAAGTGCTATCACAGGACATGGCTCTTTTAACAAACATTTGTTCACCATAGGTGTTACTGACAGCCCCCTGTGCAGGGCATGCATGGGAGAGGAAGAAACGGCGGCTCACGTGTTGCTGAAATGTCCAGAAGTCGCTTCATACAGGGCTAAACATCTCGGCACGCCGGGATTGCTCCCCGAAGTTTAATATATCGGTAAGGTCATAGGCCGTGGCGTGTGTTGATATAGACGTGTTATTGTAATTCGGAGCGATTTTAATCTAATTAATGTGCAAAAACTGTTTAGATCATTCTTTGAGTTATACCACCGTGTTTAGTGTATTAAAGTTGGTGAATCTGTCCAAAAGTTATAGCTAATTATTGTGTAAACAAGTGAATAAAACTAAAAATTGTTTTAAAATATTCCGTTGGTAAAACTATTTACTGCACGGAGAACAAAAGATTGGACTTTGGACTCACTAGACGCGATAAGCTTGTAGCAGGGAGTGCTTGACCATAGTTAGAACCATTCATAAAATTCAAGCGCATCGTCGTAGACGGCGTGGTGTAGCGGTGCAAGAGTATTACTCATAGAGTGAAGGTCGGAAGATCGATCCCGACCGAATAAACTTTTTTCCCTTTATTTTTTTTTTATCAATAATATCAGACTTTTTAAAATATTATTCCGTTTGCTGATATATTTTTTCTAGTATCATTATTATTATACTTTTTTTGAGAAAAATGTCTTCTACCACAAAGAAGTGCTCTGGCTGTAAAAACAATTTGCCAAAAAGGGAACATATGGTATGTGTCACGTGTAATCTCGGGTACGATTTATTCTGTGCTAATATAACACCTAAACGCTTCTACCTTATGGATCAAGAGCGGAAAAATAATTGGAGATGTCAGGAATGCTCTAGTAAACAACCCAAATCCGATAATACAAATACACCTGTGCGCACAACATATCGTCCCATGGTATCTGACGATGATAACAATATTGAAGAGGAGAGTAATATCACTGTACGGACAAAAAAACAGCGCTCTAAATCCGATAGCAACGATTCCTACATTAAAGAAGATTCGTTACGTTCAATAATAAAGCAGGAGATAACTGACACCATCAAGCAATTGGTTTCTGAACACCTAGCAAATATCGCGTCTCAGGTGACTGGCTTCCACGAATCTCTAGCATTCTTTAGTAAACAATATGACGAACTTATGCAAACTGTGAAGGAAAGAAACGAAGTAATACAGAGTTTAATTCAGAAAAATGACAATCTATCGTCGCAGGTAAGGAGTTTGACAGAGAGGATAGAGCAAATGGAGCAAAACATGCGTGCACCTAACGTCGAAATCAATGGGATCCCAGAGCATAAATCGGAAAATCTTCTAAAAACTATAGAGCAGCTGGGATTTGCGATTGAAAACCCCCTCGGTGACAATGATGTTTTGCACGTATCCCGTATTGCGAAGCTCAACAGGGAGAGCGACCGACCCCGCTCCGTAATTGTCAAACTACGTAGTCAACGCCGTCGCGATGAGTTGTTAGCAGCAGTAACAAAGTTTAATAAGAAGAATCCCGATAACAAATTAAACTCTGAGCATTTGGGAATTGGTGGACGTCGAGTGCCTGTATATGTTAGCGAACATTTAACACCGAAAAATAAGCACCTACATGCGGCGGCTCGAAAAAAAGCAAAAGAGACCGGCGCCAAATTTGTTTGGGTGCGGGACGGTAGGATCTTTGTTCGGAAACATGAACAGAGTCATGCCATCTATATTAAACATGAAGAAAGCTTGAAATTAATTGTCTAGTGTTAGAAACTCAATGTTACGATAGATTATCCTTTAAAATGTCTGTAACAATTTACTATCAAAACGTACGAGGTTTGAGGACTAAAACGGAGGATGTTCTTAAAAATATACTTATGAATAATTATAGCTTAATTGTATTTACTGAAACATGGTTGAATAGTAATATAATGAACAGTGAATTTATAGATAAACGTTACGTTGTATATAGAAAGGATAGATCATGCTCAAGGAGTACAAAGAAAGACGGAGGAGGTGTGATGGTTGCAGTATCTAAAAATATTCCTTCTTCTCGACAATCAAATTGGGAAAGTAATGCAGAAGATTTATGGGTATCTATTGATGTTAAAACTAACGACACACTCCAAAAAATTTCTATCTGCGCCGTTTACTTACCTCCTCCTGTTTCTTCTGACACTTTATCTAGCTTTTTAGAAAACTCTACTGATATCATAGATATATCAGATAAAGTCATAATATTGGGCGACTTTAACTTAGGTTTTATTGATTGGTCCCGTAAGTTGGATAGTGACCCATGTATTGCAACAAATTATGGTTCGAAACTAGGACTCTCTCTTATTGACTTTATGGCTGTCAATAATTTATCGCAAATGAACGATGTGTCTAATGTTGATGGTAGAATACTAGATCTAGTTCTATCCAATGTTGATTGTTTAAATGTTACTAAATCTATAAGTATGCTTAGCAAAGTAGATCAAAAACATCCTCCAACTTTGATATCGATCCCAAAACTTACTTCCGAGTACCTTAAGCCGATAATAAGCCATCGTTACAACTACTTTAGAGCAGACTATGGCAATATTGTACCTTACCTGAAGAGCATTAACTGGCAAGTGGAGCTAGAAAAATGTCAAAATGTTAACGAAATGACTAATATATTTTACCACTTTTTAAATATAGCCGTAGCATCCTATATTCCTAAAACAAGACCTAAACTAACTAAATTTCCTTCGTGGTTTAGCAATTCCCTAATTAAAATAATTTCCGAGAAAAGCAAAAAAAGATTAAAATATTTAAAATATAAGAACCCTCGTGATCAACTTGAATACGAGCTTCTTCGCGAACGTGCTCATAATGTAAGTAGTCAATGCCTTTTTAATTTTAAAAAAAGAATTGAAAGCGATATTTCCAAAAATCCAAAAAGCTTTTGGCGTTTTGTGAAGGACAGGCGCAATGGCGTATCCAATATCCCAGCTATAATGTATCAAGCTGATCAAGTCGCAAACACCGGACCAGATATTGCCCAAATGTTTGCAAACAAATTTTCATCTGTTTTTAGTAAAGTGGCTTCAAACGACGGCGGTGACGTATCTATGTTCAATAATTCATGTTTAAATTCTGTAAAATTAACTGAAAGAGACATTATAGGTGCAGTTAAAAAGCTTGACATTTTCAAGGGATCTGGCCCAGATGAGATTCCCCCTGTTTTCGTCAAACGTTGTATCTCGGCCTTAGCGTTACCACTGGCTATTATTTTCAATCAATCTTTGCGTGATGGAGTATTTCCTGATATTTGGAAAAATTCAAAGATCGTTCCGGTATTTAAAAAAGGCGTTATTAATGACGTTAGTAACTACAGACCGATTTCAATTATTTCATGTATTCCTAAATTGTTTGAATCCTTGATATGTCCAATTATTACGCGTCACTTAAGCACATGTATATCAGACCATCAACATGGGTTTAGGAAGGGCCATTCGATTGAAACTAACCTTGTATCATTTATGTCGTATCTCTGTAAAGAAATTGACAAAGGACAGGAAGTTGATGCTATATATATGGATTTTTCTAGTGCATTCGATAAAGTCTGTCACTCGCGCTTAATTAACAAGCTAAAAAGATATGGGGTATGTGGATCTTTGCTAGAATGGTTCCAGTCTTATTTAGCAAAAAGACTCCAGTTTGTGGTAGTGAATGGTTACAAATCAGAAAGTTATATAGCGTTCTCAGGCGTCCCGCAAGGATCGCATCTGGGTCCAGTCCTTTTTGCTGCCTTTATCAATGATATAACTTTTGAAATACGCAACTCTGAATTCTGTCTTTTTGCTGACGATTTAAAAATATACAAAACAGTAAAATCTACTGTAGACGTGCAACTCATCCAAAGTGATTTAAACAGAATTAGTACATGGTGTCAATTAAATGGTATGATACTTAATACTAAAAAATCATATCATATTATATTCTCAAGAAAGTTTATACCTTTCACGTCCTCCTATAAGATGAACTCTGATACCTTGGAGCAGGTTAAAGAAGTTCGAGATTTAGGCGTAATAGTGGATAGCAAATTAAATTTTAAGTCTCACATTGATGCTACCGTCCAAAAAGCTGGAAGAATGCTTGGCTTCCTAAAACGAAACGCTAAAGGTTTTATGTCAGCCAAAACCAAAATAATTTTATATAACGCCTTGGTTCGAAGTCACCTAGAGTTTGCATCGGTGGTTTGGGGTCCTCAGTTTATCACTTATTCCCAACGCATTGAAAGCATACAGCGTTCATTTACTAGACATCTTGCGTTCCATTCTTCGGGCATTTCCCACCGTAACACCTATAACGTTCGTCTCAAACATTTCGCAATGATGTCACTTTGTAACCGTCGTGTATTGCTGAATATATTGTTTTTAAAAAAAATAATTTCCGGTGCCGTAGATTGTAATGACCTACTTCAGTGCATTAATCTTAACATCCCATGCAACTATCCACGCCATCCTATTACTAAAATCTTTTACATCCCTGCCAGTAGAACAAACCTCTTAAAAAATTCGCCTATATCAAAAATCTGCGCCGAATACAACCGGGTATGTGCATTTGTTGACATTGACATTTTTCATGACTCATGCATTAGTTTGAGAAAGAAGTTATCTGTGTATCTGCTCTCTAAGCAGGTTCTTAAAATTTCTTAAAATTTTGTAAAATTATTTTGATAATCTGCGTACTATTTTTGTGCTTTTTTTGTTTTCTAATATTCGTATTTATAATAACATGTCTTAGATTTTAAGAGAATGTTGTACACGTCTTTTATTGGCGTACATACCAGGCCTTTGTTTTATGTAAGATTTGCATATAAATGTATTGTGTGTTATGCTGTTGATGTGTCATAATAAATAAATAAATAAATAAATAAAAGTTGCTTGCAACATCAAGGGACTGCTGAACTTCTTCGTGGAGATATCATGGCTCGAATAAGCATATTATTCCTGCCCACACGCAAAATACGCGCTTAGACGTGGAGTTGCGGAAAACAACCCGTCGTAAACTAAACTAAACTAAACTAAACTAAAGCTTGACCTCTCAATGGCGTATAATCAATTTCGCCTGAATAACGAATCACAAAAGCTAACCTGTATCAATACCCATCGGAGTTAATTTTCTTATACACGTTTAGTGTTCGGCCTGGCTTGTGCCCCGGCTATTTTCCAACGTGCAATGGAATATGTGCTAGCAGGGTTAAATGGAGTACATTTTTTACTTGACGATGTACTAATAACCGGCCGAAACACCTAGACAGGCTTTATCAGGTACTACAAAGATTACAAGACGCGAGCTTAACTTTGCAAAAAAATAAGTGCAGTTTTGTCAAAGACGAAATAAGTTACCTGGGATACGTTATAAGTAAGGGCGGTTTAAAGAACTCACCGGAAAAGGTTAAAGCTATATTAAAAGCGCCAATCTCCACAAATGTTAACCAGTTGCAATTGTTTTTAGGCCTCGTCAATTATTACAGGTGCTTCGTTAAAGGGACAAAATGGAAATAGTCTAATATAGAAAACGAAGCGTTCGATAATATTAGAAAATTTTTATCCTCGGAACAGGTTTTAAAACATTTTAATCCAAATGAAAAAATCATACTAACCGTGGATGCGTCACCTAACTGGTTAGGTGCAATATTATCGGAAAAGGCTAGTGCAGGTATTGAGAAGCCAATCTCGTGCGTTGCATGCATCACGGACGTTAAATAATGCCGAGAAAAAATATTCTCAAATACAAAAAGAAGCAACTGCTATAGTATTTGGGGTACGGAGGTTCCACCAATATTTATATGGTAGGTTTACACCTTTTATCCTACGTACGGATCACAAACCGTTATTATCAATTTTGGGCCATATAAAGGAATTCCGGAGGTATCTGCTAACCGTTTACAGAGAGATATGCTTTATTTCTAAGCGGATACAATTATGCTATAGAATATTTTAAGAATTCGTGTCAGCCTTTCGGGCGCCTTTGCAAGAAGCAGCGGTGCGGGCGGAGATTCAAACGCGGGGTACACGGGAACCGCCGATATCGACGATCGCGCAGCGTACATTAATTTCGTTGTCAAGGGCGCGATACCGATAACTTTACAGGCGTTACGAGATACAAAAAATAAAGATCGCATTTTAAAAAAGGTCGTACATTATGTTTTAGAGCGATGGCCTAAAAAAGTTAATGATTCAGAGATAAAACCTTATATAAAAACGGTGTTCACAGGTTAAGTTACACGGTGGAAAACAAAAAATGTTTTTACCCGGACAAAATATTTTATATAAAAATATTCTAATAAAGATAAGTTCAAATGGCATCAAGGCGTAATTATACAAAAACTTGGTAAAATGATAAACTTAATCCGAGACTCATTGTTAAATACTGTTGTAAAAAAAACATGTAAATCAAATAATTTTAAACAAAGGCACCATTCATAGGAAAAGTAGATCCTGGGAGCTTGATATTCTCAGCCCTAACACCTCAGGTAGTTCGGTTTTGACAACTGCGCCATCGTTACCTATATTACCGCCAGACTCGCAATCTCACAAGCAAGTTCGCGATCTGAGGGAGGGAGATGGACACCAGGACAGAATATTAACACCTGCGCCTGCAACTGAGACCCTTATGGAAAACTTGACGCTTTGCAATGACTATTGCCACCAATCACCATCACCCTCACATATTACAGTAACGAGAGGAGTTCGGCGTCCACAATCGTCTGATGATGAAGACGAGGAGATGGTACCACCGGCACAAGAATATCAAGCGCCATTAAAACGAAATCACCCCAAAGTCAATTACAATAAGTTTATTTAGTATGTAAGTTTTACATACTAAAAAAACATAACAAAATTTGTTAAGACATGTAAAAAATTAAAGCAGTACGTTGACAGTCGTCAAGTGTTTCACTAGTCTCCTGCGCCCCGTATCGCGAACTAAACAGTAAATAACAGTTCAAAAACTCTTCACAACAGCGCTGGAGTAGCTAGAGGGTACGAAATGAACTTAGCAGTTGTCGACGGAGTGAAATGTGCTGAATTAAGGAATTTAATATTTGTGGTGACTAAAGGACTTAGTTGATGAAACTGCAGTATTTAAAACTTCAACTACTCACGTTGTCTAAAATAATTTAGTACGTATAACCTAGAAAAAGTCGCCGTAAAACACGTTGAGAACGATCTTCAAAAAAAATTTGAAAACAATAAAATAATTATTATAAAAAGAATTGTGGTGAAGGTCTACGTAGAAAGAAAACTATGAAAAGTTCTTTATAAATTATAAAGAACTTTTTTTTTAACTTTTTTTTATAAATTATAAAGAACTTTTAATAGTTTTCTTTTTCTCTAGTTACAGTGGCACCACCCTTATTTAGCACTTTCCTACGGATACTTTTTAATACAGTTTGTTCTCCTTACCTCTACGCCACAAACTAATAAGAGTCCATAACCTACTGTTTCAAACCTAAGGGCCGCCACACACTACATATGGGATTCCGTTTCGGAATCCTGAAACGGAACGAACGGGTCGGCCCGAATCGGAATTCCGAAACGGAATCCTGAAACAGAATTCCGGCCATGCATAGGAGACTTCAAAACAGAATTCCGACTGAAGTCGTGCCTAAGCGCTTATAAGTCAACTGACTCTGACTGACTGACTGACTACAGTAAAACTTTCCACCGTTTAGATCACGTTATACTTCTCGGCAAACTACTCAAAGTAAGTATCAGTGGCGTTGTCAAATAATAGTTCTCAATGGTTATACGTCAGCAACTGAGGAAAACCGCTTAGGAATACCGCAGGGTTCCGTTACTTTGTGCGATTTTTACGAATGATATACGTTCCTGTTTCACATACCCGAAAATAATTCTTTATACTGATGGTATGAACATTTTATGCCACCTCTCAAAAACTTCTGCCTGCTTTGGTCTCAATAAATCAAGTCTTAGTGTTTTATCCTTCTTACTTTTACCCGTAAGCCCAATCACACTGCTTTCCATTACGAATTCTAAGACAAATTTCTTGAATGAGTCTTGTAATCTGTTTTTTAACATGTCTTAGTACCAACTTCAGTAATCAGTAAATCTAGATCATACATTTTTGGATATTTTTTACATAATAATATGAGTGCTTAACCACAATCCCATGCGGTGGTAAGTTGTGTTGAAGTTTTAGACACTAACCAATAACATTAATACCTTCTTCGAAAATTGTAGTTGTTGGTCTGTGAGTCCGTGATAAAGAGTAGGTAGAAATCTCTTAATCGGTAGATAAACGCCAGTTTATTCTAAGTCTATGATATAAACATGCGTGAGCATCATAATAGTCTGTGATAGGTATAATAAACACTAGTGTGATGAATTAGTGATTACTTTCCTTTGAAACCAGTAAACACGAGTAATACGACGTACGAGAAAGTAGGTAGAGGTATCTATACTCTACGGGAAATCTTTGGTCACAAACTAATGAGAGTATACTAACGTCTTTGGTTAATCAAAGTCAACTGTCATCAATCAATCAAAAAAAGATGTGTATATAATTGCTAGTTACTACTAAATCGTTTAATACTTGAGTTTAGGTTAATTTATCAATTATTACTCAAATAATGTTATTTTATTAGGTATAGTTTGTTACAATTTATGCAAAGGTAAGTTTATTTCATCTAATGTCATTCCTATTATGCATTAAAATCTGAATTATGGATACTAATAGAAACAATATTTTTCTTTCCCTTTGTAAATAGAACAAGCAAAATTTTTAAAACTTTATAAAACTGACAATAATGTGATTGTATTTTATCAGTATCCATTTACCTAGTTTTTGAATTGCATAATATACAAAATAAACTTATATTAAAACACGAAAATTCTATTCTTTTATATATTTACATAATTATAACTTATGTTGCAGAGTTATTTCGATATTATTGTATACATATAAACTCAATATCTTTATTGAATTATTATTTTACCATATAACATTATATATAAATTAAATGCTCCTTATTATTTCCATTAATTATACATTAATGGATAATATAGCTTTATGTATATGTGTTTTTTTTCATTTGAATTTTGATTCAATGTTTACTTAAAAATATATTAAATCTTGAACTTGATATAGTTATTTTTTAATTAAAATTTAACACATTTACTGTGATGTCACTTTCTGGACATTCCATTTACACAATTAGACCAAGAAATTCACAGACACCTTCTTCTTCCTACTTAGAAATTATCCTTCATAATATTTAAGATTAATAATAATTGGTTAAACTGCCAAATATAGACTGTCAAACTAACTATACTGTAGCTATAGCTCATAAGCAAAGTCAGAAACTGTTTTATATAAAAGTTGTCTAAGTAGCATGTTTTTATTTTAAAATGTGATGATAAATGTATTTTTTTATTTTAGAATAATTTTGAAATTAACAATAATATTTCTTAGTTTAAAAAAGCTGTCATGCTTGTGTATAACAGATACAAATCCTAATTTGTATCCACCATTAATTTGATGGGGGAAGGACCATGCTTGCAAATGATACTAGAGTGAAATAGTATAGTAGTATATATCAACATTAATTCGCCTAATACCTTTCGTAAATTAATTATCAATAGCCTAGTCAGCCAGTCATCCTGAGTGTGATTTTTTTCTCATATTAATTATTACGTATATCTTTTCTTTAAAATTCTAATAATATATATTTAGTTGGGCTAGATTATGATAGTTGTTAAATTAAGTTGTAATTTTAATTGAAAGTCTAATTATTAGTTTGATTAAATCTCTTTTGTTGTTTAAATTGATAAGGTTTTACAGGCTTTTACCAAAATTACTATTGTGTTTTTTAGTCTGTTTCTGATTTTGTTTTCTTTTTCTGTTATTAACTTATTTCAGATTTATATGCTAATACTAGCAAAAATAGCATATAGTGTTTACCTTTAAATGATTTTACATACTCTGTGCAAGTAATATAGTAATTATACTTTAAGAAATGTATGTAACGTATGTATTGTAAAATCGCTGGTAGACCCAATAAATAAATAAATAAATAAATATTGCTACTATGTTTTCAATAGTAAGTGAAGGTATTCTGAGACCCTTTTCATCACTATTAAGTACAGTTAGGCCGATTACCCTCCTCATATCCCTCTATGAGGATGTTAGAAAGTAGATGTTAGAATGCAGCCATCTTCTTTATTTCAGATTAGGATAACTTATAATTTCAATAGATTCAGAATCAAATACTGAAGAATTATGGTCTATTAAATCTGATACACCTCAACATGGTCACAGACAGTGGACTTCCTGGGTGTTGGTGCTTCATATCAGAGAGGCCACAATCATAGGTTTAGGCAATCAATAAAACTTGTAACTAAGCATCTTGAAGTTCTGACATACTACAAATCATGTAGTACACAGGTACAGGTATTTGACTGAGGCAAGTTTCACTCGGTCACTCTTACTTGGGCATGAGACTTAATGGAATAAAATTAATTTTATGGCTTTTATCATGTTTTTAATTTTTTTTATTCCTGATATTTTGAGTATTTTACAGCACCCATGGTTTTTTATAGAAGAGGGGCCAAACGAGCATACGGTTCACCTGATGTTAACCGCCTACCGCCGCCTGTGATCAACAGCAACACCAAAGGAATTGCAGGTGCGTTGCTGGCTCTTTAGAAAGAGTAAGCTCTTTTCTTCAAGGACCCCAGGTCGTATCCGTCCGGAAAAATTACCGGTGATAAACTATTCTACAGAGAGGATGTACACGGAAGAAAACTCCTTGTGAAACATACAGTCGTGGACCGCCAAGCATCCAGATGGTGTGGATGGTATCGGGACGTTTGCCGCGTAATGCGTTCGCGAAATTTGGCGGCTGGGATTAGTCCTAACAATTCCTCAGAGCACTCCCCGTGGTATATGCGAAAAAAAAATGCAAAGAGATGCAACATCTCTTCGCAGCACCAGTGAATTGAGCTGATTGTAAAGCACTAGGTCATTGACGATTCGAGCTGCTCTGCGCTGGATGCGGTCAAGTGGAAGGAGGTGGTACTGGCGCTGGAGCTCCAGCCCAGAGATGGGAACAGTATTCCATGTGCGACCGAACCTGCGCCTTGTAAAGTTGCAGGCGGTGTGCCGGCATGAAATACTGTCCCGCTCTGCTGAGCACGCCAAGCTTTTTAGAGGCCAATTTGGCTTTCTCTTCCAAGTGACCACGAAACTGCATGCCACTCTATATGTCGACGCCGAGGACTCCGATACTGGCTGAAGCAGCAGTTAACGCGTAAACTTGTGTCTTCTGAGGGTTAAACTGCACTAGATTTAGTCGCCCCCAATCCGAGACTCTGTTCAGCAAAGACTCGACTTCAGACACAAGTTTGTCCCGGCACTCGGAGTCGTTTTCCCGAGAAATATTGGCACGGTCCGTGTAGAGCATCAGAGGGTTTGCAACATATCATTGATATGCAGAAAAAACAGCGTTGGCGGTAGCACGCAGTCTTGTGTAACACCAGCATTGATAGGCTTGTAATCAGAGCTTGCACCGTCTACAACGACCTTGATGCTCCGATCTGCAAGAAAGCTGGTGATCCAATTGCACAATTTCTCCGGAAGCCCATAGGAAGGGAGCTTCGAAAGAAGCGCTTTGTGCCAAACCCGATCGAAGGCCTTCGCAATGTCCAAACTAACGGCCAATGCCTCCCCCTTGGACTCTACTGCCTCCGCCCATCTATGAGTTAGATAGACCAGAAGAACACCAGCTGATCAACCGCGGCGAAAACCGTATTGGCGATCACTAATCATCTGGTGATCTTCAAGGTACCTCATGAGCTGGCAGTTTAAAATGGACTCCATTGTTTTGGAGAACAAGGAGGTAATGGCGATAGGCCGATAGTTGAAAGGGTCTGAGCGGTCGCCTTTTTTAGGGATCGGGTGGACGAAAGCCGTATTCCATGATTTTGGGACTACGCCTAGGGAGTAGGAGTACCGAAAAAGACGCGTTAAAACCGGTGCCAACTCTGCAGCACACGTCCTCAGTACAATTGGGGGGTTTCCGTCAGGCCCATACGACTTGTCCAGGGAGAGGAGTGCTTTGCGAACCGAGCGCTGTGTGAATCACACTTCCGGCATGAGGCACTTACACCTCGGGATGGTCGGTGGCGAACTCCCCCCGTCGTCGAAAGAGCTTAGCAGATCGGCTTTCTCCTTTGCAGTATGGGCCAGTTAGTCGTCCTCCCTGTGCAGAGATGGAAAAGATGGCTAACAGAAATTCTCCTTGACAGCCTTGGCGAGAGACCAGAATGCACGGGTTCCAGAAGGAAGGTGAACTAGTTTCTCGACAATTTTGCCTATGTGCTCTGACTTTGCCTTGGCAATGACTCTTTTGAAGGATCTGGAGGCGGAATTATACTTCTTTTTTAGAGCGCTGGTGTTTACATCCCGGGACGTTGATGCGTCAGCCCAGCCTTGGTAGCACTCCTGCTTATAGCATGATGCTATTTTACAGCAGAGACCAAACCATGGCTGAGATTTGCCTCCGATGGGCACCACAGAGGAAGGAATGAAAAGTTCCATACCCTGAAGTACATCAGTGACAGAATCCGCAACAACGTTGGGATCGTCCGGCGAGAAGCAAACCCGCCCCCAAGGGTAGGATGCAAAGAAAGACCGCATCCTATCCCAATCGGCCGACCTATAGTGCCAAACACGGTGGCATCCCGCATAATGTAACTGCGATTTCAGCGTGAGTGGCACCACACTCCGGACAATACAGTGGTCTGAGGAGCCTAAAGGGGCATCGACGGAAATCTGATATCCGTCCGGGTGAGAGGTCAGCAGAAGGTCCAAAAGGGAAGCATGATCCTCTACATCTGGAATCCGCGTAGGTGAAGTAACCAGTTGTGTCAGACCATATGCCAAGGCAAAATCTTGAACAGATCTCCTCGCATGATTGGTTAAACGTGAACCAAGGCATTCGGCGTGATGGGCGTTAAAGTCGCCGATGATCACGATCTCTGCGGAGGTGATCTGCTGTAGCAACGAATTTGCAGCCATTTGGACGTGGTCGAAGAGTCGGTCTGTTTCGGTATTACCGCTATGGGACCTATAGAGGCACCCGTAGACGCGCGGATGGTCGTCGCTGTCTACGCGTAGCCAAAGGATGGACGGGTCCGAACCTTCAAGTCTACCGAGGCGTCGAGAACAGATGTCCTCTCTGACGTAAACGCAAACTCCAGCCCGAGGCACAAAAGAAGTGTTCCAGTTTGTACCCTGGGTAGGAGCCGGCCTCGCCGTCTCGAGATGGTAGTGGACGGTGTCAGGGGACTTCACTCTAACGTAAGTTAGAGTGAAGTCCCCTGATATTGCAGAAATTCACGGATAGCGTGGCAGGGTCGCCTTGGTGTTGTTGCTCCGTTTGCCCCGAGCAGTTGTAGTCTTGAGCGGAATTTTGCCCCCCCAGAACACGCGGGCAGCCTAAGCACCCACGCTCAGGAGTGGAGTAGGATGCTCAGCAAGGGATTCTCCGGGGGTGCTGGTACCCTCCTGGGGTCTATCATCATTTAATTCCGCTACCATGTTGATGGGGGGGGGGGGATTTGGGCCTCCGGCCACCTGCACTCACCGGACGAAACGCGGAAGCAGAGCTTCCACTTCACGCTGGTATTCTGTGAGGTCGTGATACCACCCCGGTTTGAGTTGGCCCATACGTGCAACAGCAAAGCTGCCGCGTGGCTCTACCACTGCTAGAGCTTGTGGTCATGGAGGTGGAGAGTTGTGGTTATGGGGGATACTGAGGTGTTTGACTGCTTGGTGCCATAGTTAACGAAGGCCTTATCAGAAAAGAAAATTAAGACCAAAAATAAAATTATTCACTGCTACATCAATATTACATATAATAAACACTGGCTCCTATGCAATGTCAATAAAAGATATAATAAAATACCAGAATGTATCAGAAGCATTAAAAGCCAAAAAGTTTAAATAGGAAGTTAATACATATTTACGAAAAAGTTTTATTACTTGTTGCAGGAGTTTTTTAATGATTGAGTAGGAAATAGGTATAAATAATGTAGTCTGATCTCATTTGTATTTAAGCTAATTGTTAAAATTTAAGTTAATATTTAAGATAATTAATGATTGCCAATATTTGCAGTGCCCTTGCAGGGTTCTTGTTTTGAACTATTTTTTATAATTAAGACCAAATGTATACAACAAGAATAGCAAACCTTCAACTTTTAATTATAAATTGTTTGGTCCGATCTACGCAAACGAGCGATCTTGAAGTCTTGCAATAATATGCTTGGGTTTAGATTTAATTTTATTAATTAAATTTAAACCCGATAAAATCCTTAAAATTAGATTTATTTCATGTGTCGTATTTGTGTTAATGTAAGAAATCATTACATGGAATTGAAGTTACCGAGTGGACATAAAAGGTTAAAAATGACTGTTTATTTGTTGTGTAAGTGTAAGGAGCGGCATGGGAGGCGCGAGGGCCGCGCGGTGAGGGCGGCGGGGCGCGGCGCGGCATGGTGGAGCCCGAGCCGGCCGGCCTCGGCGACGCCGTGCTGCTGGCGCCGCTCACTGAGGACTCCTTCCTGCACAACCTGCACGTGCGCTACAAGCGCGACATCATCTACGTTAGTCCAGCACTCACCTCTGTCTCCCTTATTATTTTTAGATTCGTCGTACGAACCGGGTCTTTCAGGTCAATCATACAAATGAATCATTTCTGGTGTCAGTACGCTTTAATCTATGAGAGTCGTTCGATTCTGTCCATCGTCGGTAGTTATATACTTGTTGTAGATAGATTTCCCACGGCTTTCAGGACGAATAAAAAACGCTTGTTGTCTTGTCTCCCTGACAAGATAACAAACAGCGGAGGGCAGGGTGGAGCAGAGTTCCATTTATAGTTTATTCTTTCTTTTTATGTTAAGGCTTGAGCCTTATAAACTATAAATATGTCGAACGAATTCTCAGCAAAATGGGTGCGATATATTTATACGTTTTATAGTCACTTTCTATAAACTTCTTTACCCCCACTGGCCATTATTCGTTATTTTATGAAAATTTTATTAATTTACATATATTTTCCTTATTTTAAGTCCTAGCTTACGTTTTGCTTCTCACTAATACATACGTGCGCACGCGGCGCCGCTCTATATAGAAATAACAGCGCAAATTCGGGAGCGCCCTTTAAATATCACCCCGCTCCCTTCTTCACTTCTATATAAGTACGATCTAGCTTACGCGCGCAACCCAGTCCTAGGGATGTTCATGTACAAAAAGTATCGATTTTTTTATAGCATTGGGTGACAAATGAAGGGAAAATGGACGCACAGTCCACCTGATGGTTAGTGGTTGCTGTGGCCCATAGACATCCACATTTACCCACAATTAAGAATCTAAATGCAAATGTGTTGTCACCCCTGAAGATGGAATGCCTGGATTCCAGTAAAAATACGAAACACAGCAGCATTACGCTGATATTTTACGCTGGTATTCTGTGAGAGCGTGGTCCTGCCCCGGTTGAGCTGACCCAATCGTGCTGCAACTATAATACAGCTGCAGCGTGGCTCTAGCACGTTAAAATATGTTTACACGATATGTTGCACGATATAATATATCGTAAAATTGTATTGATACTTTGCCATAATATATTCATGAAAAATATTGATAAATATAAAAAAAATATTTTAGCTTGTAATTTTTATTTCCATGTAAAAAAACAGGCAATATTAAATATGATTAAATAAGTAAAAACAGACAGGGTTAAGAAATAAACAAACTTTATTTTTAATAGTCCAAGTATTTCTATCTAAACCTTGTAAAAACAAAAGCATCATGCCCACTTTCCATACATATAAAAACCTGATAATGAAAGTTTTTGTATAAGGCATAGTAGAAAAACTACATGTAAGTTTAGAAAATAATGTCATATAGTCATTTTTACGATTTAAACGCTACGAAGCCCAAAAAATATTAGTCACTTTTTAGGTTAGGTATTGGTGTTACCAAATAGGTAATAAAGAAATTATTTTATTATTTTTAAATAATCTGTACTTTACAAAGACTAATAAAAATGCTTACTGATTAAATGAAACATAAAACAATGTATAAAACTCAGAAACAACGTTGTACATATAAAGTAATGTGCAAAATGGCACGTTCTAAAAAAAGGGTAGTTGAGATGTGTTCAAAATATGGTAATAATACGTTTACGCCTGACGTAGAATAAGCTTTAAGAAATATTAAAAAATATCTTTTTCCTGCGTTTCTTTTAACATTGTGATAAGCGTAACTAATTTACAATCCAATTTTTAGATGTAATGATAAATGAATAAAATGAATTTTAAGATTCAGATCATTTCCATACATAGTCAGGTGAAAAATGGGCATCTTTCTTTTATTAACTCTTTTGACTTGCAGTCTGCTTATAATCCAGCAGGGATTAACACCTGTGCAGCTTTTGAGAATTCTCAGATGGCACAGAACTAGCCACCATAGTTAAATATTTGTATGTTATATTGTACAAATTCAGGAATTGTACTTTGTAATCCGTCCACGCTTCTTAATTTTCTCCGTTAAATCTACTAACTGGAGCCCTCAAAAAAAGAGATAAATCATCAAAAATGTTCATCAGTTTTATTAGTTTTCCAATTGCGTTAAAGTTGTGGCCGTGGAAGGACTGCTTTGAACACGCAACCTTCCGACACCAGATCGTAAGGTTTTGTGTTCAAATCACGTCGGGGTCACCACTGTGGCCGAAGTAGGAAAAGGGGAGATCTCCCGCCGGACAAGGTGTTCTGCCCGTGGAGCGGCCGACAATACGTGTGATAGTTCGGAGATGTTCTATATATATTGTTTATGATTCGGAATTTTGATAGCGTGATTTAGGCTTCGGTGTGCTTCGCTTGCGGCGCGACGACAGCGCCGCTACATCACCCCCCTGCTCAGGACGGAGATCGATAGTGCAGTCCCGTTGTCGACGAATGTGCAAGTGCCAGGAGATTGCCTTGTAGTCTGCGGTGAGTCGAGAAAAAAGCAAGTAATCTGCGAGAGTGCCCTGAAGTACAACTCAGAGCCGTGCTGAACACTGTAGCGCAGAGTGTAGCTTGAAGGAACAGGAAGCATTATTATTCCAGTGCTGCGATGAACCTTGTGAAGCTAGATGGCTTGCAGGATGTGAAGACTGCAGACGATATCTGCTCGGAAGTGAATGGGTGGGGTACTCTATGACGATGATGAAGCTTGAAGTTTCCCAAGGTAGTTTGTTACGTGTTCAGATCACGTCGGGGTCACCACTGTGGCCATCGAAGGAAAAGGGGAGATCTCCCGCCGGGCAAGGTATTCTGCCCGGGGAGCGGCCGACACTCCGTGTGATAATTCGGAGATGTTCTATATATACTGTTTATGATTCGGAATTTTGATAGCGTGATTTAGGATTCGGTGTGCTTCGCTTGCGGCGTGACGACAGCGCCGCCACAAAGTAGACAAAATCAATAAGACTAAACAAGAAACTTCTTTTTTAAAAACAAAACACAGCGGTAATCTTGCACAGCATCTATTTCATTAACGACCAGTGACCATAGATTAAGTTAATGTAATGAGCGAGTGGCAACTCGTTTTTTTTTTAAATATTTAATGGTGTAGCAGCCAGAATAATCAGCCCTAAACGGGAATAAATAATATATACTCTGCTGCTACCATAACGCGGAAGGTGAAGATAAAAACATTTATTTTCTAACTATCCCTGGCTACTGAGATACTACGGACTGCATATAGATAATTTGACGTTCTTATAAAGAAACAAGAAGCAGCCGCAAATATTATTCAGCGCCACATCGACTTCACACGCCGCTATCGTCACGTATCCGTCGACCAATGGGGAGCCGTTTCTTCAACACCGCAGCTCGCTTCTCCTTGCTGTTCCGGAGCTGTATCCCACGCCGCGGCCGCTCGCCGACTACGCGCGCGCACCGACCTGCATGTCTTATATAGCCCGATCCAGCGACGTAGCTTCGTGAACAACACACAAGTCTCACGCCGGGAAACGAAACGTACATAATAGTAATACATTTTGATTCATTTTCATTGGTCATAATGTAAGCAGTATAATTGGCTATGTACAATAAAAATAATTACCATTGGCAAATCAAGTGTGAGCCAGCCATATAAATATAGGCAAGATGAAAATATATTCATTCCAGTCCACAGTCCATTCTCTATATTCGTACTCCAGTCGGACTTATATAAACAGTCGTTTCATTTCTCCACCTTGAAACCACTCGGAGTCTGTTAATAGTGGACCGTTCATCTCCACTATTACAGTGGTGACCCCGTAAGAACACCGAGAGGGAAGACCCCGTACGGACACCGAGAGGGAAGATCCCGTACGAGCACCGAGAAGGAACACCCTGCGACGTACCACTATTACATACGCGTACGACCACCGCGAAGGAAACCCGTGGCGAACACCGAGAAGGAAGACTTCAGTATATATAAAAAGCAGTGTAATCAAGCCGTCATTATGGAGCAAGAGGCGAACACATATGCATCAATTTTCGAGGAAATTCGGAAGCTATCATACGAAGTCGCTGCGCTCAAAGCTTCCCAGCATCACACCAGTTACCAGCAACAGTACAACCAGCGCAATCAGCAACAACGAAGACCACTTTTTCGTCGCAACCGCTCTGCAAGTAGAAGTCGTAAGCTCAACATCAAGATCCCCTTACTGCTACTATCATCGACGTTTCGGGTTCGATGCAAGAAAATGCACAGAACCGTGTACATTCAAAAATGAAAATGCGAAGGCGCTCGAACTAACTAATACGCTCAATGCGATGGGATCCAGCGTAACAGCAAAATCCTACCGTCTTTTCGTCACCGATAAAAAAAGCAAGCTTACTTTCCTTATCGACACCGGAGCAAATATCTCAGTGTTACCGCCGAAGCAAGGACAGAAGTTGAAGCCACTGGATTTTCAACTCTATGCAGCAAACAATACGGTAATTCCTACATATGGAGAAAAAACAATGGAACTTGATTTAAATCTACGCCGACCTTTCAAATGGAGATTTATCGTCGCTAAAGTCAGCAAACCAATCATCGGTGCTGATTTTCTTCAACATCACCAGTTGATCGTCGACATCAAAAATAGAAGAATCATCGACGGGAAAACCAATCTTGCATCTCAGTCTTTTGTCCAAGCAACCAATCAGCCTACAATAAGAAGCATAGATGTTCAACAACCGTATCACAAGATCCTCGAAGAATACCCTGGTATCACAAGAATAACTTCAATGAAATTAACACCGAAGAACGACGTTGAGCATTTCATCGAAACCAATGGACCACCACTTCATTGCCGTGCACGTCCAATTGCACCACACCTATACGAGCAAGTTCGAAAAGAATTCGAAAACATGATTGAGCAAGGAATATGCCGCCCAAGCAAAAGCCCTTGGTCATCACCACTTCACATTGTACCGAAGAAGAACGGAGAATTACGAGTTTGTGGAGATTACAGAAGACTGAATTCTATTACCACTCCTGACCGCTACCCAATACCGCGAGTCAGGGATTTCACTCATCAACTATCAGACAAGACTATATTCTCCACCATCGATCTCAACCGAGCTTACCAACAAATAAGAGTACGCGATGAAGACATAGAGAAGACAGCAATAATTACCCCAATGGGATTATTCGAATTCCCAAGAATGATCCCAGGATTAAAGAACGGAGGTCAAACTTTCCAAAGATTCATACACGAAGTACTTCATGGACTGGATTTCGTTTTCGCATTTATTGATGATCTCCTTGTTGCAAGCCCTGATAAAGAAACGCATGAAACCCATCTACGCACCGTGCTACAGCGATTAGAAGACAACGGAATCACAATCAACCCTTCGAAATGCATATTCGGACAGCAAGAAGTTCAATTTCTTGGTTTCACCGTCAGCAAGGAAGGAATCAAACCGCCTGCCGAAAAAGTCAGAGCAATCATCGATTATGCGAAACCTAAAACTATCGAAGAGCTAAGGCGTTTTCTTGGGATGATAAATTTTTACAGGGAACACATACCGAAAGCGGCTGAAATCCAAGCACCACTTCACGCATACCTTCACAACACGAAGAAAAAAGATAAAACGTCAATCGAATGGAACGATGAAGCCATGAAGGCATTTGAAGCTTGTAAAGTTGCGATCCAAAATGCAGCTTTACTCGCTCACCCATCACACGAAGCAACCCTTGCTATCTTCAGCGACGCATCCGATCTCTCAGCAGGAGCCGTTCTCCAACAATACAGCAATGGGAAATGGCAACCACTTGGCTATTTTTCGAAGAAGTTCTCCGATACTCAACGTAACTACAGTACATTCGACCGAGAGCTACTCCCTATTTACATGGCTATCAAGCACTTCAGAAAAACGTTCGAGGGTCGAAACCTGATCGTTTTTACCGACCACAAGCCATTAACATATGTACTTTCAAAGAAACCATCACTATCGGAAACACCACGAAGAGAAAGACAACTTATTTTCATAAGTGAATTCACTACCGACATACGTCACATCAGTGGAAAGGACAACATAGTCGCCGACGCACTCAGTCGCGTACCAATCGACAGTGTAACGTGCCCTACATCAATCGACTATCATAAGATCGCCGCAGCACAAGACAGAGATAGTGACAACATAAAACATCTATCGAAGCAAGGTAACCTGTCCATCAAGCAAGTTGCAATGCCAATGACGCATCTACCTATATACTGTGAAGCCTCAACGACAACTATGCGACCATACCTACCAGAAGAATGTCGTCGCGAAGTCTTCAATGCACTGCACAACATCAGTCATCCAGGTGTTAGAACAACAAGAAAACTCATCACTGAAAAATTCTTTTGGCCTTCAATGCAAGTGGATGTTGGCAACTGGGCGAAGCAATGCATTCAATGCCAGAAATGCAAAGTACAAAGGCATACATCAAGTAATCTAGCTACATTTCCACCCACGGAGAGATTCGAACACCTGCACGTTGACATCGTCGGACCATTACCTACTTCACCGCAAGGATATCGTTACCTCGTAACAATGATCGACAGAGCAACAAGATGGCCAGAAGCAATACCTACCGATGATACTTCAGCCGAATCCGTCGCGAAGATAATTTATGAAAATTGGATTACTCGTTTCGGATCACCTAAAACCATCACAACGGACCAAGGAAGAAATTTCGAAAGCAACCTATTGCTCAAACTTCTTCAAACTATGGGAATACAGAAGACACGTACAACAGCATACCATCCTCAGGCAAACGGAATAATCGAACGATGGCATCGTACATTAAAGACCGCACTCAAAACTCGTTTATCTCAACATACAAAGTGGATTGATGAGCTATCTACAGTGCTACTCGGACTACGAGCAACACCGCGTGCAGACACTAGTCTTAGTGCCGCTCAGCTAACCTACGGCTGCAGCATAAGACTGCCGTGTGACTTCTTCAGTTCAGCAGCGTCAAACAAACAAGAAATGGATTACGATTTCGTAACTCAACTTCGAGAATCAATCAACAAAGCCTTATCGTCGAAATGCACCGAAATGCAATCACACAGAAATAATAAATCAGTATTCATTCACCAAGATTTGAAAACATGCAAGCAAGTTTTTGTAAGAAACGACGCAATGAAAAAACAATTTCAACCTACCTACGACGGACCGTATAAAGTATTAGAGAGAAATAGCAAGACTTTTAAACTACAAATACCCGGAAGGAAATCTACGATTATTTCGATCGACCGACTAAAGCCTGCCTATATTATTAACGAGGATACTTTAGAGGATTCATCATCATCATCAAAACCACCAGCGAGGAAGCTTGAAACTCCATCATCTACATCAACCCAGTTGAGACCTATTTTAAAAAGTACTAAATACGGGCGAGTCGTCAAGCCTCCGGTACGCTTTCGCTAGGGGGAGAGTGATGTAGCAGCCAGAATAATCAGCCCTAAACGGGAATAAATAATATATACTCTGCTGCTACCATAACGCGGAAGGTGAAGATAAAAACATTTATTTTCTAACTATCCCTGGCTACTGAGATACTACGGACTGCATATAGATAATTTGACGTTCTTATAAAGAAACAGGAAGCAGCCGCAAATATTATTCAGCGCCACATCGACTTCACACGCCGCTATCGTCACGTATCCGTCGACCAATGGGGAGCCGTTTCTTCAACACCGCAGCTCGCTTCTCCTTGCTGTTCCGGAGCTGTATCCCACGCCGCGGCCGCTCGCCGACTACGCGCGCGCACCGACCTGCATGTCTTATATAGCCCGATCCAGCGACGTAGCTTCGTGAACAACACACAAGTCTCACGCCGGGAAACGAAACGTACATAATAGTAATACATTTTCATAATGTAAGCAGTATAAATGGCTATGTACAATAAAAATAATTACCGTTGGCAAATCAAGTGTGAGCCAGCCATATAAATATAGGCAAGATGAAAATATATTCATTCCAGTCCACAGTCCATTCTATATTCGTACTCCAGTCGGACTTATATAAACAGTCGTTTCATTTCTCCACCTTGAAACCACTCGGAGTCTGTTAATAGTGGACCGTTCATCTCCACTATTACAAATGGTCTGGTTTTGAAAACTGATCTGATCTTGGGCAACTCGTAGTTCGGGGTAGTTTACACAACCTTTAAAATAACTTATTTTCTATAAATTCATCTAGGAATAAAAAATTATGTCCAGATTAAATGATGAAACCCTTTTAGCATTTAATCTGGACATAATTTTTTACTGTAAATTTTGTACGATATTATGTCGGATAAAACATATTGGCTTCTAAAAAGCTAGGCGTGCTCAGCAAAGCGGGACAGTATTTCATGCCGACACACCGCCTGCAACTTTACAAGGCGCAGGTTCGGCCGCACATGGAATACTGTTCCCATCTCTGGGCTGGAGCTCCCCAGTACCAGCTCCTTCCACTTGACCGCATCCAACGCAGAGTGGCTCGAATCGTCGACGACCGAGTGATTTTCGATCGGCTCGATTCACTGGCGTTGCGAAGAGATGTTGCATCTCTTTGCGTATTTTATCGCGTCTATCACGGGGAGTGCTCTGATAAATTGTTCGAATTAATCCCAGCCGCCAAATTTCGTGAACGCACTACGCGGCAAACGTCCCGATACCATCAAGACCATCTGGATGCTTGGCGGTCCACCACTGTACGTTTCAGAAGGAGTTTTCTTTCGCGTACGACCTCTCTGTGGAATAGTTTACCACCGGCGATTTTTCCGGACCGATATCACCTGGGGACCTTCAAGAAAAGAGCTTACTCATTTCTAAAGGGCCGGCAACGCACCTGCAATTCTCCTGGTGTTGCGGTTGATCATGGGCGGCGGTAGTCACTTAACATCAGGTGAGCCGCATGCTCGTTTGCCCCCTCTTCTATCAAAAAAAAACTACTTACCATGAGGTGGACTGTGTGCTCGTTTGTCACCGTATCCTATAAAAAAACATGCCATCCCGTTATTAGTTTCTGCTCCTTCTGTTGCAAGTGTGAGGTCGGTTATTGTGCGACAGCGTTTATTTATGAAAATTGGTTCAGAACCAGTGTTTATAATGGTTAGGTTAGTGCTAAATAAATATTCAACTAACACCTTACCTCCTTCATTGGGTTACACAAATACACGCTCTAGACTTGTGCTCAGAGTTGTAGAATAACTAACCTTTTAGGTTGTTTAGGCCTTTAATTTTACCAGCCCCAACCCGTGGTTCCTGGATTAGGGCTATGGCCGTCCTTTGTGCCTCCAACCACTTGCGTAATTGAGCCAACGCAGTTTCACTGTGGTGGAGGTTGGCCTGCACTAGGCTAGTTCTGGACGAAGGGCATGCCATCATTAATCGCGTCCTCCCCGTCCCCGCCAAAAAATAAACCTACCAGCAGATCCCGGGTCTCATCGTCAGCCACCGAGTCGGAATTGGACGGCAAAGTGCGGTCCTCTTCGTCGCTCAGTGAGCTGCCGCTGAGCTCAGTCTCCACTGGGGTCTTCGGTTCGGTTGTGCAGGCCGTTTTTTCACTGGACTTGGCATCCAGTGATTTCGATTTACCGGTAACCATGGCCCCGGTATCCATGAGTTCCAGTTTCTCTTCTGCCTCTTTGCTTGGTGGAGAATCAAAGAATTTTCCTCCGCGACCCTAGAATTAATCGTATACCGCCCCACATACACATGCGAGACGGCGCCCGGCTTTCATCAGGGTCGGGATATGATCCTCCAGCACCGAAACAACGAGGAACCACCCGTCCGTCTGTTTGTCTGCTTTGAGTAGCAGTCAGTCCCTGATGTTTACCTAGCGGTTCTGGTAAGCAAGCACACGACTAATGTCGCGTGAGTCCTTCCAGGCACCTTGGGAATCAGGGATATGGTACCACATTTAATTCTTTGTGGTATCTCTGACTGTTTCTTTATACTCAGCGGGGGTATTAATATTCCCCTTCAACCAGTCCAGGGCCTTCTGGTCGTCGCACGACAATTTCAGGACACCCTCCGTGTAAACGGGTTTGTCTCTATAAACTGGGCCTGACTCATAAGGGTCCTGGTTACTCCAGGCCTCGCTGATAATCTTCCTCTGTATAGCCACGAGGATATCATCAGATACCTCTTTTGTTATGTGACCTGAATGTGCACACGTTAAGGCCTCACCCAAATTTGCTTTAGCAACAGAAGCGTAGTTTGTTCTTGCAGCTGTGGCCGTAGAAGGAAAAGGGGAGATCTCCCGCCGGGCAAGGTGTTCTGCCCGGGGAGCGGCCAACGCTCCGTGTGATAGTTCAGAGATGTTCTATATATACTGTTTATGATTCAGAATTTTGATAGCGAGATTTAGGCTTCGGTGTGTTTCGCTTGCGGCGCGACGACTGCGCCCGCCACACAGCCTTTGGTTGCTGTTCAAGTCGCACTTTTTGTGCTTGCCTCTCGGCGAGGTGGACTCATCCAGCATCCTTTTGGCTGCTCTTTCCTTCTTACCAGGATGCTTGGCTGCTCTCTGCTTCCTGGTGGATGTCTTAGAGCTGGTTCCGACAGCCGCACCTACTTTTTGGGCTGGATTTTCATCCTTCCCAGTTTTAGCACGGCTACTGGTTCCAGCCCCAAACACCGCAGTGGAAGTAGCTTGCCCAGCTGCCTGAGTGTTGTTCTCGGAAGCAGCGAGCGCGGCTCTTTCTCTGCGGCCTTTTTCTCGCTGCTTCTTATTCTTCTTTTCTGGATTTTGCACCACTGCCTGCTGGGACAGACCCACCTGATGGTCCGTCAGGTCGGCAAGTCACCCTTTTGGGTGCCTTGCTCTTCCCCTTACGGCTCAACACTTGCCAGGCAACAGAGAAAAGGTCATCGGTTCTTTGGGGCTCCGCAGGAGTTTTGCTACTCGCAGCCTCTTGCTCATTTTTCGCATCCAGCTCCACAGATTTAGAACTGGTTTTGGAAACATCCAGCGCGGAAATTGCCCCCTTGGTGGGGCCACCTACGATGGGTGGTACAGTCTGTGAAACCGCCGGTTTAATTGCGGTTAATTCTGGTTTGTCAGTGTCTAAGGTAAACACCTCTGACACGTCTCCCTCTCTTCTAAGCTCGTGTACAATACTCTTAGTTCGGTGCCGGCAGCGCAGGTCATTCGGTTTGGATCGAATACAAATAAATACTTCGTTTAACAATTTACTTATTTATTGCATATTGTTATGAACTTTACTCTGTGTAAATGACCGCATTATTCACGACTGACACATGCAGCATAAAACAGCGTTACTAGCTAAACATTATCTTGATACTTTGCAGACATATGTTGGCAACGCTCTTGTGTCTGTCAACCCATGCCGACCCCTGCCAATCTACTCTACCGAGCTGGTGCGCACCTACCTCGCACGACCGCCTTACTTGTTGCCTCCGCACCTGTAAGTTGAGTTCTTTCACATTTACGGATGTTCACGGTACATGAGTTAATAAGTAAATGTGGTCTTACTTCCAGATATGCTTTAACGGTGACCGCCTACAGATGGGTACGGGATAGAAATGAAAACCAGTGCATCGTGATAACAGGTAAAGTTGGATCGATCGGAGCGAGTAGTGGTTAGGAATGGCGATTCTTTCCAAAAAAGATCTATTCTTAAATCGATTCAAATTGAAATTTAATGAATCGATTCACAAAAATCTGTGAAGTATTGACTCTGGTACGATCCATATCGATATATCGATATAGAAATCGATCTTTTTGGAACAGGAAATCCATTCATCCATCTCAGATCGCCATGTCTAATGGTGGCGTTTCCTTCGTAGCGTGTGTGTAAGCGTTGGTGCGTTGCAGGAGAGAGCGGTGCGGGCAAGACGGAGGCGGCGCGCGTGTGCCTGCAGTGCGCGGTGGTGGCGGGCAGCGGCGGGGGAGGAGGCGGGGGCGGGGCGGGGCGCGGCGCCGCGCTGGCAGCCGCCGGCACGCTGCTGGAGGCATTCGGCAATGCCGCCACCTCGCGCAACCACAACGCTAGCAGATTCGTGAGTGAACGTCTAAATATAAAAAAATAAGGCTGCCCATCATCATCATCATCATTACAGCCCTTCACAAGTCCACTGCTGAACATAGGCCTCCCTCAAGTAACGCCACAAAGCACGGTCCTGAGCCACCTGCATCCATCGACTTCCTGCATGTCTTACCAGGTCGTCACTCCATGTAGTGGGTGGTCGCCCTACACTACGTCTACCGGTACGAGGCTGCCACTCGAGAACCTTTCTGCCCCATCGGTTATAGGTTCTTCGAGCTATATGGCCGGCCCATTGCCACTTCAGCTTACTAATCCGTTGGGCTATGTCGGTCACTCTGGTTTTACTGCGGATATCCTCATTTCTGAGTCTATCACGCAGAGAAACTCCGAGCATAGCCCTCTCCATAGCTTGCTGAGCGACCTTGAGCGTCCTCATACGGCCAGAAGTGAAGGACCACGTCTCAGATCCGTAAGTCATCACTGGCAACACGCACTGGTTATACACTTTAGTTTTCAGAGATTGAGGTATACCTGACGAGAAGATGTGTCGTAATTTCCCGAACGCTGCCCAGCCGAGTTGAATCCGTCCCATAGCGGTAATTCCGACTCTTTGACCACGTCCAAGTGGCTGCAGATTCGTTGCTACAGCAGACTCCCTCCGCAGAGATCGCGATCCTTGGCGACTTTAACGTCCATCAAGCCGAATCACTTGGTTCACGTTTAACCGATCGTGCGGGGAGATACGTTCATGATTTTGCCTCGGCATATGGTCTGACACAACTGGTTACTTCGCCTAGGCACATTCCAGATATGGAGGATCATGCACCTTCCCTGTTGGACCTTTTGCCGACCTCTCATCCGGACAGATATCAGGTCTCCGTCGACGCCCCTTTAGGATCCTCGGACCATTGTCCTGTCCGGAGTGTGGTGCTATTTACGGCGGCCTTCGTACAACCGGCGATATTTTCGGACCTATACGACCTAGGGACCTCCAAGAAAAGAGCTTACTTCTTTCTAAAGGGCCGGCAACGCACCCGCAATTCTCCTGGTGTTGCGGTTGATCATGGGCGGCGGTAGTCACTTAACATCACGTGAGCCGCATGCTCGTTTGCCCCCTCTTCTATAAAAGAAATATACTCGCAATGTATCACCACACTTTTTTCTTAGTAAGAGCTCTATTATCTTCAAGTAAGTTTAAGGTTTATTCATTTCCTTTGCTCCAGGAAATTCCCAGGATTTTTTTAAAGCTATTTCTCTCGTTTTCCTTGCAGGCATTCAGGTTGGTGATTTTTAAAAGGCAAAGGAACATTATAACGTCCTTCACAAATTCCCGCCGTTGTTCCCTCACACATCTTTTTTAAATTGAATCTTGCTCTCTTTAGATTTTCCAAAATTGTTTTAGGATATCATCATCATTTACTTGCAAATGTTCGTTAATGACTCGTCGGTTTGAGGTAAGTAAACGATTATATCTTTTAATGCGGCCTAACGGCACCCGACCAAGTGACGTTTGTTGAGCTATTGACATTTTAGAAGAAGGAATAAATTGACATCATTTATTCCTTCTTCTGTATCTGTGATCTCAATACATATGCATTAATTTGCATCGAAAACTCGGGATCGCGTAGTTATTCTAGCTTAAAGGTAACCATGCTCTATGTTCTTGTTTCACTTACACCAGATACTTAGCCAATTGCTCGCTCTCGTTTCAGGCCCAACAATTGGACTGTAGCTTCTGAACCGAATGAACCTTCAGTACCTTGATTAATTAATGTTCGAATTTTTTGCTTATAGCCATTTGCTGACAGCCTTGCTCTGACGACTTTCTTAGCAAAATGAGTTACTACTCTCTGTCTCTTGTGTCGATTGTTGATTCTCGGATGATTTAGTCTTGATTGAAGAATATTTTTTTCTCGTTGTGTCTCGATTCTTCTCTTCCTCAAAATGTAGGTAGTGTATGGTGTCGTTTGCCGCATTTGCGACAGCTCGTAGCTTGATAACAGTATCTAACAGAACAAGTTGATACGAAACTGTTAAAACATAATCTCTTTGATTGCAGAAACTGATTTCTGTTCCGGTAAATTTTTATCAAAAGTCTTGCAATTGTTTAGCAAATATTTACTCGAACAGAATGGACAAGTCGAAATTTTCGAAAGCGTGGAATGATTTTCTTTTGCCAATTTGTTTAGAATTTATAACTGGTCTCGACGCGGATTTATTATCGTTGATCATTTCCAACATACGGAAACGTGTCTCCAAAAATGCCATAAGATCACTCCAAGATTGTGATTCGTTAGGTGAGACTTGATTACTTTAACTCTCCCACTGTTTTCTTGTCCCGTAATCTAGTTTTGATACAACCAGATAATTTATCATAAGATCCCAGTTCACAGATCCATCAGTCGCAATGCCAATATTGTTTAAGGATTTGATACATGCACAAGTTGTATCAAGTAGCTGTTTCAAAGCACTAGATGATTCAGAAGCAATGCTTTTCTGGGAGTATAAACGTTTCACAATTTACTTTGTATTATATCTCTTGCTGTCATAACGCCGCATTAGTTTAGTAGAGACCATGCTTCCTCGTAATTGGATTCTGTTTTTGCTAAATTTCCTAGTGATTTCTCATGTTCATCAAGAATACTCCCTTTTAGATAGTGCATCATCTGAACCTCGCTCAAATTCGGATTGTTGTGAATTAGGGACAAGAAATTATCATTGAAAGTTTGCCATTCTTCATATTGTCCGGAAAAAGTAAATAATTTTATTTCAGGTAGTTTTACTTTCACAGATACATCATTAAACGACATATGTGTTGGCTTTTCAGAAGTACGACTACATTGAAGATTATCTTTTAATCTCGCTTTGTACTCAGTGTAAATGTCTTCAAATGTCATATACATAATATCACCCGTAAAATATTCTATCTCTGTCTCCTCGCTTTATCTTTTCTACAATTTAAAGTGTACCTCTGTAAAACTTTCCCACACCTTATTTAATTAGTATTTAAATGACAATGTGTATACGTGAAAATGAATGATGATGATAATGATGATTGTATCAATCAATCAATCAAACCAATCATCAATTAATCAATTTTCCGGCGTTTTTTATAGTTCCAAAATGCTTTAGATAAATGCTCTGCTTTAAAATATCTTCTTGTTTCAACATCAAACTCCCCATTTTGTAATGATTTCTTATATTTACGCGAACACTACACATTGAAATAATACTAGTTTTAACGGAATTTATCGCGTATATTTAACTTTTTTACCCGACGTTTCGAGAGCTTTACAGCACCCATGGTCACGGGAAGGACTGAGATGTTCAACGTCCAGCTGTCATAGTTAACCGCGGTTACCATAGATTAAAATTTTAACTTTTGTTCCGATCTACACAGTATGAGCTTATGGTATCATGGAGTCTTGCAGTTGTATGCTTGGGTTGGGATTTAATTTTATTTATTATAGGATCCCAAGCAGATGGTAGCACCCAGCCATCTTCTCTATTGAAATTAGGATGTTTTTTGATTTCAATAGCCTCGCGAATCATCCTTGGAAGGAATCGGTGTTCTTTAGCGAGGATTTGTGGTCTATCAAATCTGATGTAGTGACGGGGGCGATCTTGTACATGTTCACAGACTGCAGACGTCCCGGAGCGTCGATTCTTCACATCAGCTATATGTTCTTTGACGCGGGTTTTAATTGATCTTTTAGTTTGTCCTATGTAGGAGAGACCACATTCACAATCAAGCTTGTACACTCCTGCATCTTGCAGAGGGACGTTACACTTGACTGATGGTAAAAACTGACCAATCTTCTTCGGCGGCTTGAAGTATGTTTTGATGGAAGCGCGCTTCAAGATGTAGCCAATCTTGTCAGTGACTCCTCTAACATATGGCAGTACAGCAGGTACACGCTCGACTGTGGCCGGCTTCACTCGTTCTCTGTGACGTAGGCGTGGGACCCGAAGCTTGTTGTCATGCAAAACTTGCTTGACATGTTGGAGCTCGGCAGCCAGGTGTTTACTGTCACAGATCCCTCGTGCTCTCTGAAACAAAGATTTACCCACGGTAGCTAACTGTGAAGGATGGTGGTGAGAATCACCGTTTAAATATCTATCTGTATGGGTCTTTTTTCTATACACAGTATGGCTCAAGGTGTTATCAGGATTCCGAATTACTAACACATCTAGAAAAGCTAAGGAATTGTTTGCCTCTAACTCCATTGTGAACTGAATTTTAGAATTTATAGAGTTAAGATGGTCTAAAAATGCAGTTACTTTATCTAAAGGTAGAATTGTGAAAGTGTCGTCTACGTACCGCTTGTAGAATCTTGGATTTATGGGAGAAGTAAGCAGGGCTTTCTCCTCAAAGTCTTCCATGAATATGTCGGCGACAATGGGAAATACAGGTGAGCCCATCGCCACACCATCTACTTGCTTGTAGAACTCCTCCTTCCACAATAGGTAGCCAGATGTAAGGCAGTGTCTGAGTAATACTGCATATTCTACGGGCATGTTGTTTTCTTCCAGCCTTCTAGTTACAATTGAGATGCAGTCTTCAACAGGTAAGCATGTAAACAATGACTGCACATCGAAACTGACCATAGTTTCATTGTCTGCCAGACGTAGGTCTTTAATCTCGCTGACAAAATGGTAGGAATCCTTTATGTGTGCTCTTGTATGTCCCCTGAGCGGTGAGAGTATTTTCGCTAAGTGTTGAGCCAATCTGTAAGTTGGTGAATCGATTTGGCTCACTATGGGGCGTAATGGAGCATTGGGCTTGTGTATTTTTGGTAACCCATACAACTTTGGTGATTTGGCGCACGTAGGTATTATCCATTTTACGTCCAGATTTAATTTTTCGGAGTGTTTCTTTATGAGGTCACTAGTTGTTTTTAGTGTGCTATTTGTTGGATCGTTTTTAACCTTTTTATAAGTACTTACATCCGACAAAAGTTCTTGTATTTTAGAATTATAATCTGACGTATCCATGACCACCGTGGCGTTTCCCTTATCTGCGCGGAGAATCGTAAGTTCTGGTTTATTGCGTAGGTTCTTTAACGCTATAAATTCGTCTCTGGGACTCTGAGCCGCCGAAGAAGATTGGTCAGTTTTTACCATCAGTCAAGTGTAACGTCCCTCTGCAAAATGCAGGAGTGTACAAGCTTGATTGTGAATGTGGTCTCTCCTACATAGGACAAACTAAAAGATCAATTAAAACCCGCGTCAAAGAACATATAGCTGATGTGAAGAATCGACGCTCCGGGAAGTCTGCAGTCTGTGAACATGTACAAGATCGCCCCCGTCACTACATCAGATTTGATAGACCACAAATCCTCGCTAAAGAACACCGATTCCTTCCAAGGATGATTCGCGAGGCTATTGAAATCAAAAAACATCCTAATTTCAATAGAGAAGATGGCTGGGTGCTACCATCTGCTTGGGATCCTATAATAAATAAAATTAAATCCCAACCCAAGCATACAACTGCAAGACTCCATGATACCATAAGCTCATACTGTGTAGATCGGAACAAAAGTTAAAATTTTAATCTATGGTAACCGCGGTTAACTATGACAGCTGGACGTTGAACATCTCAGTCCTTCCCGTGACCATGGGTGCTGTAAAGCTCTCGAAACGTCGGGTAAAAAAGTTAAATATACGCGATAAATTCCTTTAAAACTAGTATTATCCCCATTTTGTACGTTTATAAGAAAATCTTAATAATTTTCTGTTTTCAATGTCAACGTCAATAATTTTTTTTTCAGAATTATTTAATATAGCTCTCTTCGTTTGATGTTCCAATTGTAAATTCGTAGGGTTGGTACGTAAACTATCCTAATACATCGATGATAAATAAATTACAGTCTGTATTCAAGAATGACACACTGACACTACCTTATTTTTATACAGTTTACACCTTTGTATTTTATATGACTTACTAGGCTTTCTCTTCTATTTCCGGGTTTCAGCACCAATATGTCGCTGAAAAATAACACACATAATACTAAAACCACGGAGTAATTACTCTCTACGGAGAGAAGAACGCCATCTCCAAATTAAAAAAAAAACACGCGTCTATAAGTGTATACTTCTAGCTCCATAGTGGGTAATGCTTATATGAAATTTTTTCGCGAGAATTTCTAACCTTTGTATTTTGTAACTTTACACTTTTTATTTAAGGCATATTCGAGTAATTTTTGCTCAAGCCTCACAAACCTATGAGATAAATTCCCATACATTTAAGAGGTTGCACCAAAGTTACTCGAATATACTTCAGATTAGCATGTGGGATAAATTAATAATTTCCGAAAGACAGATTTTATTATGAACATACATTATTATTTATTATTGAGGTTTCATATTGCTTTTGCACATACTATTTCCACGAATACTCGTGGAGCCACGTGTCTAAGGCTGCCGAAAATCTAATTCCCCGGTCGAACCTTAAACCTATTGCGCGAGATATTAACTAAAGTGGACTGTATATGCGATTGCTTCTACGCTTACGTAAAAGCGACTACTATAGCATGCGGTACAATGCACTCGCTCTTCCCTAAAACTAAAACTATTATTGTGCCAAATCGATGAAAGGGAATCCTGCCTGATTAGGAGAAAAACAAAATTGGAGTGGGTTAAAACAATTATATCAGGCAGGCAGTAACTAAAGGAGGACTATATAGGAGGAGATTTTAATGGACATGTAGGGAGAGTGAATGACGGGTGTGAAAGAGTACAGGGTGGATGGGGGTACGGAGTGCGCAACCGTGAAGGGGAAGTTCTTCTGCAAGCAGCATGTGCTTTCGACCTGGCTGTAGTAAACACGTGGTTCCAAAAACGAGATCAGCATCTTGTTACTTATAAAAGTGGCCACCACGCGACACAGATCGACTATCTTCTGTTAAGACGGAACCAAATCAAGAGTGTAAAAAACTGCAAAGTGCTTCCAGGTGAAGACTTAGTATCCCAGCACCGAATTCTGCTGGCTGACATCTGCTTAACTGTTCGCCTCAACAAACATAAGGATCGTCCCCCACCCAAAATAAAGTGGCATTTGTTGCATAAGGAGGAGTATGCAAGTGAATTTAGAGAGCTAGTTGTAAAAAAGATGATAGAGATGGGTGATATGGAAGGAATGGGTGTGAAGGAAGGAAATGGCTGATTGTATCCGAAGTGTGGCAAGGAAGGTGTTAGGAGAAACAAAAGGGAAGCGTATGATAGATAAGGATGGGTGGTGATGGAGTGAAAGTATTAGAGAAGTTTTGAGAGAAAAGAAAAATGCCTTTAAAGAATGGCAGAGCGTAGAAGACCAGAATGAATCCATAAAAGAAAGTAAGAGAGGGGCGTATAAAGAATGTAAGAAGAGAGCGAAGAAGGAAGTTGCTATTTGTAGGGCAGAGGCGCAAGATAAATTATATCGGTCCCTTGAAAGCCCCGAAGGTCAAAAACGACTTTTTCAAATTGCAAGAGCGAGAGAAAGGAATGGAAGAGATGTTTCACATGTAAAATGTATAAAAGATGATTCTGGAAGGATTTTGACTGACGATGAAAGTATAAAGAAGCGATGGAAGGAGTATTTTGAGAAATTGATGAATGAGGAGAATGAATGGAATGGTATGCTTGAAAACCCACCAGTGAATATGAGCTTAGTGAGAGAAATTAGTGTGGAAGAAGTAAAAATGGCTGTTAGGAATATGAAGAATGGGAAGGCAGTCGGCCCAGATGGAATACCAGTAGAAGTGTGGAAGTTGCTGAGTGCGGATGGATGGAAGTGGTTGAGTTTATTTTTCGGTAAATTGTTGCAGGAAGAACAAATACCTGAGGAATGGTGCAGTAGTATACTGGTCCCCATTTTTAAAAACAAAGGAGATGTTCAAAACTGCAGCAGTTACCGGGGAATAAAACTCATGTCACATACGATGAAAGTCTGGGAAAGAATAATAGAGAGAAGAATGAGAGAAGAGTGTGAGATAACACAAAACCAGTTCGGATTCATGCCCGGTCGAGGTACGACAGATGCCATTTTCGCATTACGCCAATTGTGCGAAAAGTACAAGCGCGTGCATAAAAATCTGCACATGGTTTTTGTCGACCTTGAAAAGGCGTACGATCGGGTTCCCCGTGAGGTTTTGTGGTGGGCGTTAAAGATGAAAGGTATGCCTGGGAAGTATGTGAGGTTAGTCCGTGCTATGTACAGAGCATCCCGTACATGTGTACGATCTGCCGCGGGAACTACGGGCAGTATCGATGTGGCGGTAGGGCTGCACCAAGGGTCGGCATTGAGCCCTTACCTCTTCCTACTGATTATGGACGCTTTGACGTCGGACCTGCAGGATGAGGCACCCTGGTGCATGCTCTTTGCCGATGACATCGTGCTTGTCGGGGAAGAAGGCATCGAGGTACAGAGCAGACTGACGGGGTGGCAACAGAGGCTGGAAAGTGTTGGCTTGAAGATCAGCAGATCTAAAACCGAATATCTGTGCTGTGATTTCGGCGGTCTTTCCAGTCCTGTACCCATGTCGTTGGATGGCGCTATACTGCCTACCTGCTCAGATTTCAAGTACCTCGGTTCCCTCATTCAAGGCGACGGCGGAATAGATAGAGCTGTGCAGCATAGGATTAACGCAGGGTGGATGAAATGGCGACAGGTCACAGACACAACGTGCGATCCCCGAATGCCAATAAGGCTGAAGGGGAAAATTTACAAATCGATCATCCGACCTGTCGTCATGTATGGAAGTGAATGCTGGGCCGTCAAGAAGAAGGATGAAAATAGACTGCATGCGAATGAAATGAGAATGTTACGATGGATGTGTGGTGTGACAAGGATGAGTATATAAGAGGAAGCCTGAAAGTAGCGCCAGTGGTAGAAAAGGTGAGAGGAAGCAGATTGGCATGGTTTGGGCATGTGATGCGGAGGAATGAAAGTCATGTCACAAAACGAGTGTTGAATATGAATGTGGAGGGACACACGGGCAGAGGAAGGCCGAATAAAAGATGGATCGATTGTGTGAAGAGTGATATGAGAATGAAAGGAGTAAGTATGGAAATGACGGCTGATAGAGAGGAATGGAACAAGAAGGTTTACTGCGCCGGCCCCAGATAATGGGAAATGGCTTAGAGAATGATGAGGCAGTAACTAAAGGAATGTTGACTCACCGGGGTTTCTTCTACTTGTTGAGCACTATAGCTGCGACTTCCGGAACTTCTTCTGGACAAACACTCTGGGGCCCCAGGGGTACGTCGGGAGAGAAGCGTGTGTGGTTTCAACGACGACTGCGACGGGAAGAGGCCTGCGTCGGTCGCGCGTGCCTTATATATCCTCGGTTCCGATGATTACGTGACATTCTAGAATCATCTTCTTTCCCCTCCCACCCCACCACCCCGATGTGTCGATAGGAGGGTATGAACGATATCGTTTTGGAAAGGAATAAACGACTTGGCACCTACCGTCCAAATATAAATAATACGAATGGTTTTTCCGCGCAACCATCTCCCCCGCCCTTGAAGGATTTCCTTCAAAATTAACTAAAACAACTAGAGCTAAGATCAACTAACAAAATAACTAACTAACGCTAAGATTACCTAAATTCAACTACAATTTTAATCTAGAAAGCTAATTTAAATTATGGAAGAGGCAGGGGGCACAAACGGACAACCGGACGCAGGTAAGACCCAACCGTGGTCTTAACGCGAGCTATCCTTATTACTCCGTCGGAACCGGGAAAGACCTCTTCGACAATTCCTAACGACCAGTGGAGAGGCGGCGTATTCTCTTTGGTGAGCACAACTACAGTTCCTACAGCTAAAGGCTCTGTTGCTGTGTTCCATTTTTGCCGAGACTGCAAAGTATGCAAGTATTCCATCCTCCATCGTTTCCAAAACGATTGCACTAACCGATCTAATAACTTGTGGCGTGCGGAAATGCTAAGTATGTTCTCATCCATATCTGCGGCGGGCAAATACTTTAAATGCGTTAAATTCAAAAAGTGTGCTGGAGTTAGAGCCAGCGGTTCCGAGGGGTCACTAGACAACGTACGACAAAGTGGGCGACTATTCATTACGCATTCAATTTGAGCGAGCACCGTACTTAGCTCTTCGAAGGACAAAATTTGATCTCCTATTACTCGGTATAAGTGACTCTTTAGACTCTTAATATTAGTCTCCCAATTGCCTCCAAAATGACTCGCGGCTGGGACGTTCAGAGACCACTCAATGCGGTTCTCGGCTAGAATGTGAGCGAACTCCGAATTATAATACTTGCTAGCTAAGAGCTCATGTAGTTCTGATAGAATACGTTTTGCACCGACGTAGTTCGTACCGTTATCCGAATATAATTTACTTACAGGGCCACGGCGGGAAAGAAATCTTTTAAATGCACCCATAAAGCCTGCTGTGCTTAGATCACCAACGAGTTCTATATGCACCGCTCGAGTAGTTAGACATACGAAAATGCAGACGTAAGCCTTTGTGGATCTTATACCACGCCCGCGAGTGAGCGTGACCTTAAACGGACCAGCGAAATCAGACCCGGTGTGCGTGAAGGGCTTTACTGATTGTATTACTCTACAAGATCTAAGTTCCGTCATTTCCGGAAATGACGGCTTGGGGCGTACCCGAAAGCAAGCTATACATCTGTGCACCCGATTGCGTATTAAACTACGTGCAGAAAGAATCCGATAATTCTGACGCAAAATCGACATCAACAAGTCGGGGCCAGCGTGCGAGTTCAATTTATGATGGTAATCGACTAATAAGTTCATGATATGGTCTTTACGCGGTAAAACAATAGGGTGCCGTTGGTCGAAACTCAATTGCGAGTTGGACAAGCGTCCACCTACCCTTACAATCCCATCCTGTAAAAATGGCTTAAGGCGTTGAAAGGCGCGACTACAAGCTCTATTCGATTGTAATCTTCTAATTTCTTCAGAGAAGTGCACACGTTGAAGTTCACGTAATACTAGCGACTCGGCATAGTTGTAATCGGATGCTAAGGCATACGAACGTCGCGGTAAAAGCTTCGCGAATCGACAAACGTAAATTACGCTACGCAATAATTTCGACCAAGAGGACAAGCGGTTCGCCAAAGCAATGATTGGAGAAACCTCGCTCGAAACGTTCGCCACTAGAGCGTGTCTCTTCTCTTCCGGCGGTTGTGACACTGACGAAGGTTCGAAATCGGTTATCGGCCATTGCGAGGGATCCAAGTGGACCCAAGCAGGTCCGTGGAACCAAAGCGGGTGGTCCATTATTTGCATCGGGGTGAGTCCACGGGATAGACAATCGGCGGGGTTTTCCGTACCGGACACGTGATAAAAGTTCCGCGTTTCTAACTCGGCTTGGATCTTGGCCACTCGGTTCGCGACAAACGTATCCCAACGGTGGGGTAAAGAATGAACCCAGCATAAGGCGACGGTGGAGTCGGAAAAGGCAAATATCCTTTCTATGTGAACTCTATCCCTACATGCGCTGATAACTGCGGTAATAAGCTTGGTGAGTACTAATATTGCGCAAAGCTCTAAGCGCGCCAGAGAGACAACCTTACGGGGGGAGACTCTCGACTTAGAACTAATGAGGCTAATCAAATTTCTACCATTATTCTGGACGTGGAAATATACAACGCCCCCGTAAGCCTTCTCGCTGGCGTCTGCAAACCCAACGACCGTTATGACGCTATTTCTATCTACGTTTATATGACGCGGTATCTTAATTTCTCTTAATAAAGGAAGTTCCTCTCTAAAACGCTGCCACAACCGAACAATGCTGTCAGGCGGCGAGTCATCCCAGTCGCATTCAAATAACCAAAGTTGTTTAATTAAAAGCTTAGCGTATAATACCACCGGAGCTACGAAACCCATGACGTCCCATAATCTAGCAACGCATGACAGTATTGTGCGCTTTGTGCATTTCTCTACGGGCGGGTTTACCTTAAGGCTAAACACGTCGAACTCTGGTGACCAACACAGACCGAGCACCTTGTGTGTATCAGAATCGTCGAATTCCTTTATCGCCGAAAGACGGTGTGATAGTGGGATTGTATCCAAAACCGGACGCGAATTACTAGTCCACTTCACAAGATCGAATTGACCCGATTTCTTGAGCTTTATAACCTCGGCGGTGGTTAGGGTGGCCTCCTCCACGCTTTCGACCGAGTACACAAAATCATCCATATATAATCCGCTCTCAATTGCCCTCTTAGCTTTAGGATAAGAGGGACCTTCATCGTGAGCGAGCTGTCTCACCGTGCGTAACGCATGAAATGGGCTGGACTTTAAACCAAAACAAACGCGGTTAAATTCAAACACCATTAGAGGTTCCTTTGGGTTGAAACGATATAAAATGCGTTGGAATCTACGGTCGCATTCACGGACCCCTATGCAAAGAAACATTTGGCGAATATCGGCGGATAGTGCTATACTAAACAAACGAAAATTGGCTATTATATTAAATAAACTGCCCTGTAAATTTTGCCCACTATAGAGGATATCGTTAAGCGACAGGTGAGTGCTAGTTTTAGCACTAGCGTCGAGCACTACACGTAACTTAGATGTAAGTTTGTCCTCTCTAATGACTCCGTGGTGTGGTATGAAATACGACGGTGTGTCTTCGTAGTTATCTAATTTCGAAGCCACAAGTGATATGTAACCTTCTCTTATATATTCGTTAATGACGCCGTCGTAAGCTTCCTTTAATTGGGGTGAAGCGAGCATCCTACGCTCCAAGCTGTAGAAACGTTTTTCCGCCATTTGACGCGAATCGCCGGGAGATAAAACATCTCCTTTAAAGGGTAGCGCTACACTATATCTACCGTCGCGATCACGAACGGTCGTGCGGACGTAAATTTCCTCGCATAACCTGTCATCTGAGCTAGCTATGGGTGGGACGTTCACCTCCTCCATCTCCCAAAATTTGCGGACTAACGACTCGAGCGGTTCGACAGCCATACCACAATAAGAGGTTGCCGAAATACTATCTATGATGGGGGCGGAGCCAAGGATCACATAGC
Organism: Parnassius smintheus behrii; assembly: GCA_036936625.1. Lineage (NCBI taxonomy): Eukaryota > Metazoa > Arthropoda > Insecta > Lepidoptera > Papilionidae > Parnassius > Parnassius smintheus. The sequence goes on from JAUPFT010000014.1 coordinate 620,513, forward strand.
CCAATACGGTTTCCAGTGCGTAAGGCGCGGTATGCGAGGAGTTGCCCCTGACCTTATTGTTTAACAAAAGATGAGGGAAAAGCGATGCTCCAATGAGCATGTCTATGTTTCCAGGAACGGCGTAAGTGTCGTCCGCCAGAGTCAAATTCTTAAATTCAATCATTGCCGAGGTGTCAACCGAAACGGTTGGCAACCGTTCAGTGACCCTATCTACTACTAGTGCATTTATATCAAAGTTAACATTACAATCTATCCGAGAATAAAATTTTAAATTTATATATCCCTGTGTCGCTTTACTAGTACCTCCGATGCCTTTAATTACCGGACATGAAAGTGACCTATTTATTACTAAGCCTAAGCGCTGACAACATTGTCGCGTTATAAAGCTATTTTGGGCTCCGCTGTCCAGCAGTGCACGGACGCTTTGTTCGTTTCCTCGCGAATCCCTAACCAAAATACGTGCCGTACCCAGTAACACGGTTGAAGGAGGTTGTGCTCCCATATTTGCCAATGAGCACAAAGCGACATCACCAGGTCGACCGCTAGAATCGTTGACCTTAGTAGGGGTGAATTCCTTGTCCGCTTTACTTGACGCCGCTATGTTGCTATTTTCAAAATGTAATAGCGTGTGATGTGTGTCGCAAGTGGCGCACTTGCTACATACGGAACTCGAATTGCATTTTGCAACTAAATGCTTATCGCTTAAGCAGTTCAAACATAGGTTGTTTGTCTTTACTAATTTATAACGTTCGCTTGGTGAATATTTACGAAAAGTCGCACAATTATATAAATTACCGTGTTTATCTTTACATACGATACAAGTATGCTGGAGTGATGTTGGCGTAGCGGTTACGTAAGTTAACGACCCTGCTATTTTAGATGGTTGAGTCTGTCTACGGTCGACGCACCTTTTAATCTCCTGTTTAACGTTCGGAGAGCGCTGCATCACCTTTATTTGATCTCGCACGAACGATGCTAATGAATGAAAGGAAGGCATCTCCGAGCTACGATGCTCCATTTCAAACGCACGCACGGTGTCGGGGTCTAATTTCTTTAGTGCAATATGGAGAAACACCACGTCCATAAGGTCATTAAATTTCAAATTCTTAAGTCCAGCCACCGATGCCACAAATTTATCTAGAAACTGCTCTAAGCCGTTGATGTTCGCGGATGATATAGGTTTAAGATCGAATATCTGGTTCAAATATTCGGAAGCTAATTCTCCTATCTTCATATTTAGTTTTAAGTGTTTCGAATATTAATAAGTAATTGTTTGCTGTAGGTGTAAAACCAGAGCAGATCGACTGTGCCCTGCCACTAAGTTTACTAATTAAGTAATATAATTTTTCAGCGTCCGATAACGATGGGTTATTGTGTATATTGTTTTGAAAACTATATACACAATATAAACTACTGAAGAAGAAGGGCCACGTCTTAATATCACCATTGAATACCGGAATATCTATTGGCGGCAACGTAATTGAGTCACGTGGACGTACCTGTGTTTCCGGCTTTGCTTCGTTTTGAGATTGTAGGAATTTCGCAGTTCTTTTCACGCGACACAACATATCTTCGAATGCCAGCAGCGGTTGGTAGTTCACTATGTATTTCGGGTCGATTTGTAATTCCAAATGATTAATTTGGTCTAATATTCTTTCGTAATCCGTTCGCAAAGAATCTACCGTTTCAATTTCATTTAAAAAGGTTTCCCGCACTGCTTCTATATTAATGTTCTTTATATGATCACTTATATTCTGCATACGCGAAAAGAGTATGTCCCTCTTGGCATAAAGCGTTTTAATTTTGATTTCACTTCCACTAACTGCCATTTTAAATTATTATAATAAAGTTATATTAATCACAATTAATCTCACAACGCACAAACATTGAAGGATGGACACTGGGTATGCCGTATTACGTAATTAAATCGAACACTTGCACAGCGAGTCGAGGTGACGCGTTGTTCGCTAAACTCAATATTTTTATCAAAATTGTGGGGTAAGCGTATCAAACGGTTCCTATTACACTGTTTCAATTATTTAATAAGCTTTAAATTTAACCAAATACGAGCGCTATAAAACGAATAATTCTGTTTGCGAGTACCTAATCAAAATTTAAATTTAAACGAACACTATTTAAGTCTATTCCATAAATTAGAGTGCATTATCTAAATAATTAATTTAATAATTCGACCAGAAATAGTTGGACGACCACTAAACCCAGTTCAAATCCTGCCGAAGTGACCATAAAATGGTGGAGCCACGTGTCTAAGGCTGCCGAAAATCTAATTCCCCGGTCGAACCTTAAACCTATTGCGCGAGATATTAACTAAAGTGGACTGTATATGCGATTGCTTCTACGCTTACGTAAAAGCGACTACTATAGCATGCGGTACAATGCACTCGCTCTTCCCTAAAACTAAAACTATTATTGTGCCAAATCGATGAAAGGGAATCCTGCCTGATTAGGAGAAAAACAAAATTGGAGCGGGTTAAAACAATTATATCAGGCAGGCAGTAACTAAAGGAATGTTGACTCACCGGGGTTTCTTCTACTTGTTGAGCACTATAGCTGCGACTTCCGGAACTTCTTCTGGACAAATACTCTGGGGCCCCAGGGGTACGTCGGGAGAGAAGCGTGTGTGGTTTCAAAGACGACTGCGACGGGAAGAGGCCTGCGTCGGTCGGGCGTGCCTTATATATCCTCGGTTCCGATGATTACGTGACATTCTAGAATCATCTTCTTTTCCCTCCCACCCCACCACCCCGATGTGTCGATAGGAGGGTATGAACGATATCGTTTTGGAAAGGAATAAACGACTTGGCACCTACCGTCCAAATATAAATAATACGAATGGTTTTTCCGCGCAACCAAATACTATTGATATGTAATTATGTAATACATGTACATGTTACTGTCAGAGTTACTCTTCACAGACTACTAACATAAATAGAAATGAGCAATATCCTCGTGGTGAAAACTTAAACTAACCCAAATAAATAAATATGAAACAGATAAAATTCGAGTCAATATACGAGGGACGGCTGATAAGTCCGCGGCCTAAGGTACTTAATGGAAGAAAATATATGATTTCTATTTTTTATTTTTAAATTTAATCTCCCTCAAGTAAAATACATTTTTCACATCTCGCATACAATGCCTTTAACCCACCCAAAAAATATTCTGTATCTTTCTATTCAAAATGACAATCAACCGCAGCTTTCATTTCGTTGTCATCTGCAAATCTCCGGCTCCGTAAGTCCTTTTTCAAATTGGAAAACAGGAAAAAATTTCCAGATGTTAGGTCTGGGCTATACGAAGAATAGTCTTGAATGTGTGGAAATGGATTGAGAACCCCGTGTCTTTTAGGGCTTGCCTTGCAACGTGTGCGGTGTGCACGGGCGCGTTGTCTTGCATAAAGAGCACTCCGCGCGTTAGTTTCGCACGTCGTTTCTATACACTAGCCTCGCTAACCTGATTCAATAAATTGGCGTAATATTGGCCATTCATCGTAGTTTCCCTGGGTAGGTAGTCTATAAGCAAAATTCCCTCGCTATCCCAGAAAAGAGTCACCATTAGCTTCGACGCCGACTTTTCCAGCTTGAATTTCTTCGGCAACCTTTCTGTTTATGATTAAAACTACTTTTACGGATTTTATCGCGTTTATTTTTACTTTTTATTTTTAGTTCCCGACGTTTCGGGCGCTTTCCAGCACCCATGGTCACGGGGGACTGAGATGACTGACGTCCCGATGTCATTGTTAAACCCGGAGTACCTTCAGCTTTTTTAATTATTGTTTGTGGTCCGATCTATGCAAAATGAACTGACTATGTCCTGAGGTCTTGCAGTGGTATGCTTGGGTTTAGTTTTAATTTTATTGATTATAGGATCCCAAGCAGGTGGTAGTACCCAGCCTCCTTCTCTATTGAAATTAGGATGTTTTTTAATTTCAATAGCTTCACGTATCATCCTTGGTAGGAATCGGTGTTCTTTCGCGAGGATTTGTGGTCTATCAAATCTGATGTAATGGTTGGGGCCGTCTAGGATATGATCACAAACTGCAGACTTCCCGGGACGTTGATGCTTCACATCAGCTATATGTTCTTTTACGCGGGTCCTAATTGATCTTTTGGTTTGTCCTACATAAGAGAGACCACATTCACAATCAAGCTTGTACACTCCTGCATCTTGTAGAGAAATATGACACTTGACGGATGGTAGGAACTGATTAATCTTCTTCGGCGGCTTGTAGAATGTTCTAATAGAAGCTCGCTTCAAGATATAACCAATCTTGTCTGTGACACCTCTGACATATGGTAGTACAGCAGGCACACGCTCGATTGTGGCCGGCTTCACTCGGTCGCTGTGACGTAGGCGCGGGACCCGAAGCTTGTTGTCGTGCAGAACTTGCTTGACGTGCTGAAGCTCGGCGGCCAGGTGTTTGCTGTCACAGATCCCTCGTGCTCTCTGTAACAAATATTTGCCCACGGTAGCTAACTGTGAAGGATGGTGGTGAGATTCACCGTTTAAATATCGGTTTGTATGGGTCTTTTTCCTATACACAGTGTGACCAATGGTGTTATTAGGATTTCGGATGACTAACACATCTAGGAAAGGTAAGGAATTATTTGCCTCTAACTCCATAGTAAATTGAATTTTAGCGTTTATGGAATTAAGATGTTCTAAAAATGCAGTTAGTTTGTCTGATGGTAAAATTGTGAAAGTATCGTCTACGTACCGCTTGTAGATCCTTGGTGTAACAGGTGCAGTACGGAGGGCTTTCTCCTCAAAGTATTCCATGAATATATCGGCGACAATGGGAGATACAGGTGAGCCCATCGCCACACCATCTACTTGCTTGTAAAACTCTTCCTTCCACAATAGATAGCCAGATGTAAGGCAATGTCTTAGTAATACTGCATATTCTGCTGGCATGTTATTTTCCTCTAGTTTCCTAGTTATAATTGAGATGCAGTCTTCAACAGGTAGGCATGTAAATAGAGACTGAACATCAAAACTGACCATGGTTTCATTGTCAGTAAGATGTAGGTCTTTTATCTCACTGACAAAATGGTATGAATCCTTAGTGTGTGCTCTTGTGTGTCCTCTGAGTGGTGATAATATTTTAGCTAAGTATTGAGCCAATCTGTAAGTTGGCGAATTAATCTGACTCACTATTGGACGTAATGGAGCATTCGGTTTGTGTATCTTTGGTAACCCATACAACTTCGGTGGTTTGGCACAGGAAGGTATTATCGAATTAACGTCCAGATTCAATTTTTCGGAGTATTTCTTAATTAGATCGCTAGTTGTTTTAAGCGTATTAGTTGTAGGGTCTGTTTTGACCTTTTGGTATGTAGTTTCATCCGACAAAAGTTGTTGTATTTTAAAATTGTAATCTGACGTATCCATTATAACCGTAGAATTGCCTTTATCTGCGCGGAGAATCGTAAGCTCTGGTCTGTTGCGTAAGTTTTTCAACGCGTTAAATTCATTTTTGGGGAGATTTAATTTGGGCGCTGAACTTCGACGTAACATAGACGAGATGTCTTGACGTATGGCCTCTAAATCTTCATTACCAATATTATTTTTATACAGACAGTCCTCAACACTACAGATAATGTCCTCATACGGTATTTTTCGCGGTGTTATTGCGTAATTCATACCTTTTTCTAAAACTTTTATTGTGGCGTCGTCCAGTGTTTGTTTTGATAAGTTGTAGACAGCGCGTTGTTTATGATTCGTGTCTGTGGTCAACGATTTCGTATGTTGGACATTTGATTTAGTTGTTAATTTATGGTATTTATCAATGTGTTTATTTTTGCATTCATTGTATTTAGTTGTATCGCGTTTATTTAAAGTTTCCATGCAATTTTTATAATCAAATGTCGATAAAACTGTCTTTAATTCACTGGACGAATTGTCTATGGTTTTGTTTATGAAATATAGATCGGTACGTTTTTGCTGAATCACCGTTATTAACAACTTTTTACTAGCCTGATTTAAGATCTTGGCGCTTCCTCGAATGTCTTTTTTAGTGGATATCTTGACACACGTAGGAATGAGATTATGATCTCTGCATCTCTTCAAGAAATTTAAAGCTGTTATGTATCTTGCGTGCTTGGTCTTTAGATCTTCTAATCGGCGTATTTTATTTGCTATTTCCAGTCCGTACTGGTTAACATAATGATTTCTTATATTTACGCGAACATTGCACATGATTAAAACTACTTTTACGGATTTTATCGCGTTTATTTTTACTTTTAATTTTAAAACTAAACCCAAGCATACCACTGCAAGACCTCAGGACATAGTTCATTTTGCATAGATCGGACCATAAACAATAATTAAAAAAGCTGAAGGTACTCCGGGTTTAACAATGACATCGGGACGTCAGTCATCTCAGTCTCCCGTGACCATGGGTGCTGGAAAGCGCCCGAAACGTCGGGAATTAAAAATAAAAAGTAAAAATAAACGCGATACAATCCGTAAAAGTAGTTTTAATCATGTGCAATGTTCGCGTAAATATAAGATATCATAACCTTTCTGTTTTTTATCCATTGCATGGACTCTTATTTGGACTTCGGATCATAGTGGCGAATCCATATTTCATCTACGGTGACTATTCGTTGCCAACTGTCTTCCTTGTTATCGCATACCAGCTACAAAAAATCTTTGCAACTTGCGAGTCGTTGTTGCATATTGAGCGGTGTGAGCATGTTCGGTACTCAGCGTGCGCAAATTTTTCTCATATTCAAATGTTCATGTAAAATTTATCCAACTCATTCTTTGCTAATCTGCAGTTCTTCAGTAATCTGCTTTAATTCTTCGGCCGGCCAGAACGATTTTTTCGACTTTTCGAATGTTTTCTTCGGTCAGTACCGTGACAGGGCGGCCCGGGCGAGGGTCGTATTCACAGCTCTCACGTCCTTGTTGAAATATGTGGGCCCATTTTTTAACTATCGTATATGAAGGCGCAGTATCTTGA